>JACXGM010002910.1:0-44374 GCA_016801145.1 Umbra pygmaea | reverse complement strand
TTCCCTCTCTGTCTCTTTCTCTCTATTCCCTCTCTGTCTCTTTCTCTCTATTCCCTCTCTGTCGTTCTCTCTATTCCCTCTCTGTCTCTATCTCTCTATTCCCTCTCTGTCTCTATCTCTCTATTCCCTCTCTGTCTCTATCTCTCTATTCCCTTTCTGTCTCTTTCTCTCTATTCCCTATCTGTCTCTATCTCTCTATTCCCTCTCTGTCTCTATCTCTCTATTCCCTCTCTGTTTTTCTCTCTATTCCCTCTCTGTCTATATCTCTGTATTCCCTGTCTCTCTCTCTATATCTCTATTCCCTCTCTCTGTCTCTGTCTCTCTATTCCCTCTCTCTATCTCTCTATTCCCTCTATCTCTCTATTCCCTCTATCTCTCTATTCCCTCTCTGTCTCTATCTCTCTATTCCCTCTCTCTGTCTCTGTCTCTCTATTCCCTCTCTCTGTCTCTATCTCTCTATTCCCTCTCTCTATCTCTCTATTCCCTCTCTCTATCTCTCTATTCCCTCTCTCTGGGTCTGTCTCCTTTATCTTCCTCTGTCTATTCCTCTATTTCTGTATTCCCATTTTTTTCTTTCTCTATTCGTTCTTCCTGTTTATTCTCTTTTCTCTCCGGTGTGTTTCTTCTCTCTCTTTCTGTGCGTCTCTCTCATTTAAACATCACACAGCTGCACAATGCCTCTGGGGTTGCTGCATGTTATTTAGCCAGAGAAATAATAGGATTTGTGGTACTTTACATCCCAGTGAATACAGCCCAGTACATAAGCTGTAATAGATCCAATAGAGTCCACTGCAGGGGACTGTTCATGACATGGCCTGCCTCCCAAATGGCATTTCATTCCCTATGTAGTGTCCTAGTTCTTACTGCAGCTTTGTGCACCACATAGGGAATATGCTTGCATTTGGGAGGCAGGCCATGTCATTATGATTGCAGGCCCATTCAGCCAGGGAAAATGAAAGAGCATTCAGCAGAGCCGCTGGAAAGGGTTCTCCAACTGATGGTTAATAGCAGAATCAGATAGGAACATATTGTCTAAAACGAAATGAAGTGGACTACAGAATGGATGGTGGAAAAGAAACGATCATTTCAAGGAGTATGTGGCCCATTACTTTCACCTTTAAAAATACATTTTCATTGTGACTGTGATTTCACAGAGGGGTGCGTGACTCCGTTACAGGGTATTCATGGTTTAAAGCTTGTGACAAAGGATCAGAAATCACCTTTTAATACCAATCAGTGGGCAGATGGTCTTTGCGTTTGTTAGTATAATCTGCAACCCAGTATGTTGGACAAGGTCTCTAACAAGCATGCTTGAAAGCTCTAAACAGGTACAATAAACAATTTTGTGTGACATTCAGGAGTACAATACCCAACTAATGACATATTCTGTCAAATAACCTTAGCACTACCAATTCTCTTTTCTAAGGAGCATCGTTGTTCGGATAGTATTCCTCCATTAAGGCGGTGCTATTTGTTTTTATAGACTGGTGGAGGACACTGCTGCCAACATGTCTGACCTGACAAGCAGACAGAAAGGAGACTGAAACAGAGACCAGGACAGAGATAGAAACAGAGAGAGAGAGAGACAGAAGGAGAGAGAGAGACAGAGTGAGAGAGAGAGACAGAAGGAGAGAGAGAGACAGAGTGAGAGAGAGAGACAGAGTGAGAGAGAGAGACAGAAGGAGAGAGAGAGAGGCATACAGAGACAGAAAGATAGAAACTTAGAAAAAGAGAGAGTTGGAGAGAGAAGAAGAGAAAGAGAGAAAGAGAGAGGCAGAGCCAGAAACAGGCAGACAGAGAGAGCGAGCATGTCTAACTGTCTGTAACACTGAGGTCCCAAGGGAACCCTTCTCTCTTCCATTTGTGTACAAGATGCTGCCAGTACGCTGCCAGGGCTGACTTTGTTCCTGCATTCTGCAGGGAAACAATAGGAGGCATCAAACAGACTCACATTCCATTACAAACCTGTCTCTATATCACTACATGCTGACTGGATTCTTTCCCTTAGACACGCGTTTCATACTATGGTATTCTTGCATATACTCAAAGAAGCCTAATAACAACTGCAACAGTCGATTCGCTTGAAATCACCGTGATTTTTATCCGCGGTTTAAAGGTCTCTGTTTTCTAAGAAAATGATGTATTGACCTGAATGACACTATGACCGATCTGAAAAAAGCAAGTGTTTGTGCATGATTGGTGACGTTACTCAGGTCCCTGATTAGCACTCTCAATGAATGGTCATGACCTGATAATCAGATGACCTAGAATAGCCAGAGTGGACTAGCATGGTGGGGGTGTTACGGATGGGAACACACACACACACTAGCGCTGGGAATCTGTCTCTCTGTCCCAAACCCCAGACAGTAGAGCCTGGGGACACTAATGTTCATACTACCAGTCCAGCAGAGCCAGACTCCCCAAGTTAAAGACAAACCTACACAAGTATTCAATGTTCATACTGAGGCGTTCGGTTCATTACCAGAGGAGAGGGCGGCAGTATCTGGGTCACTGAGCAGATGCAAATGTGGGTCAAGACGAACCCCTGTTGTCAATCAACAGACCAAAAAGAAATGAGTGAGGAGAGGAGGAGTGAGGAGGAGGGGCTGGTGGTGGGTGGGGGTTAGAGCGGGAGGGGGTGGGACTCCCCGGAGAGAAGGTGAGAGATCACGCCTGCTGTACATCACAGCATCACAGGCTGTCCCTACCGTAGATGTGGACAAAAGAATATTAAATGATGACGAGGTCTGGGGGGCAGTCACAGGTTAGTTAAAAAAACGGACACATTACGACTTGTGTTTTGTGTGGCTTTGACCTGGATTTCCCATCGGGGATTGAAAATAATGTATTTTTCATTGTAAGAGTTACATGAAAGGTAACTCTTACAATATTTCCAACAATATTTCAACATGTAGTTATGTTAAGGGGCAATTTGGAAAAGTTGGGTTTTCTGAATGAGATATGGCATGAAATATAAACCTTATTGAACCTGTATCAAGAAATAACACAAAAACAACTTGTTTATTGATTGATAGAAGTGTTTTTGTAGTCAAGGATGTTAATACTTACTTCCATATTGTTTGCAGGCGAACGACAACAAAGCTTGTAACTGTGCAAACTTGTTGGTTGCATTTGCATTCTTTTTTTATACATGTCAGGTTCACATTTTAGGTCAGATTTATGCAGAAATAAAGAAAATGACGAGGGAACCACAAACATTCCTTCACCGCGGGAAATAAAAGACCCTAATGGATGTTGAATAGGTCTGTTGTTCATCCTTTGTGACCCTAAGCACTCAATTCTAACAATTGCCGTGGTTTACAATACAACTGGCAGCTGCAGCTGGTATTTTTAGCTTTTCATTTGAGAAGCTAGCTATATCATAGTGTTTTCCTTGTCAGTTTGGCTTTTTGTCTGAGCTTCAGAACTGCACAGAAGTAGAAAAACCAAACACTCCACTAAGTGCATGGCTCTTGTCCACGGTTTGTTAAGCCCTCTCCTTGGTAAACTGTCAGGTACTGGCTGCATGATAGAAGCAGTAGTCTGACCTACATGCTACACACCTCCAGAGACAGTATGCATCCAGCTCCTCTTCTGATCCTCTTCACTACACAGGCCATTGTGGCCCCACATCTACAGTAGCTAACATCCAGTACACCCTGAACACTGAGGTCACCTTGCAGAGGAAGATGAGCTGTCGAAGTGCACATTGATGTTGTGCACAGAATGTGCAGTGACCCTACCAGCAATTGAGATACTCCTACATTATCTTAGAAGAATGACTCACATGGTTGTTTATTTCATTCATTAATTCACAGTAGGTGAAAGGCCACATGCCAGGTGTTCCAGAGAACATTCTTTAAATGTGTTTTTGACTATTTCTCTGCTGTACTGCTGTCTTTACCCCTCCCAGCTCTCCCACTGGTTCAAGTGGCTCACACTGAGCTCCGATGTGCAGGGAACTGCTAAAGGCTTGACACTTGTGTGAATAATGGCATGCTAATGCTTCAGGCTACCTGTATTTACCCCTAAGTGCAGAAAGCACTCTGTTGATTGCGGCAAAGCAATTTTCCTGAAAGAGTGAGAGAGAGGAGACGGAGAGAACAGGCTGGCATGAGCGTCTGAACGAAAGCGGGACAAACTAAAGATCTTCTTTAAGCTACAGGAAAAGTACAGGCAATTTAAAGGCGATGTCAATTTTCCTTCCCTGCCTCTGGAAGGAGGTCTGTATAATTGTGTGGAGGCACAGACATCATGATGTTGCTCGGTCTGGAAGTGGGAGACTAGTTTACTAGGCACATACGATTTCCCATAATGCCTGGCAGCCTCAGAAGTAATTCTGAGGCAAAAGTCAGAGATAAAATCCATAGTATGATAATCCCTCTGTGAGCTAACACATTGTTATTTACAGAAACAACCTGTGTGAGCAAACTGTCCTCCTCAGGGACAGAAAGAGAGGGATTTTACATCTTGTCCCCTCAGGGATTAGAACAAGCAAACTTTTGTTCACTAGCCCAATGTTTTTGACCACTCGGCTACTCTGTTGACCCAAATTAGGAGAAGAATCTCCAGTGGGTTTTGTTTCATCTAACCATTCAAGTAGTTCCTCGACTCCAGTTTTATAGCAGAATCTCCCAATTAGAACTCTTCAGTTTGAGACAAACCTGTAAAGTGCCGCTTCAACCATTCATGATGATCCCACCTGTAAACCAACATCCCAAATACAAAGACGAATTTCTAAACTGTTGGCTGGTCTCCACGTTTCATCTCAAAGCAGATGTATTAATTGATTGCTCCTTCAGGCAGTGTGTCAGGATGGAGAGGGACAGGGGTGTCTAAAAATAACATTGCAGCAGAAGCGCACGCGTGTGTGTGCGCACGCGTGGTGCCTGAATGGGACTCGGCCCTGTTGTACTGCGCCTCTACCCAGCTCGTCTCACTCTGGCTCGGCTTCTATCTGGCCGTGTGATAAAGCTGCTAACAGGCCTTTATCGAGGAGCTGAGGGGAAATATGCTGCTGCCAGATTAGGCCCCAGACTCTGCCAAGGTTATAAACAGCCTGTTATCTCAGGCCCAAACACAGTAATCCACGCTCTATCAGCAGCCAAACATATGGGCCACACAAAGCACGGATAGCCCTCTGACGGACACGCACGCACACACACATGGGCTAGATAGCCTCTGACGGACACTTCCCTTTGGTTGCAACAAGAGCCACCAGAACATTGCATCCTGGGTACAAAATAAAAGATGAGGTAAAAGGAGTGGGGGTATGCAGCCCAGGTTCACACTGATCCTAAAGACCAACCTTGACCTATCTCCTAGACTGCACCTGCTTCTGCTGAATATTGACAGGTCAGAGCCGGACCACTTCCAACGTTCCACGTCCTCCCTGGTCTAATGCATGGTGGCTTATGCAAGGTCTGGCTGCACTGGGTATTCGTCCTCTTCAGCAAGTTTCAGGTCTGTCTGTTTGTCTTGTTATCTATCTGCATGCTAAATTAAGTGACGGGGGAGTATGGATGGATTACACTTGGCTGGTGGTGATGTGTTGGGAAATGCTTGGCTGTAAGCAGAGCTGAATCTAGATGGATGCCGCTTACTCAGAAACAACAGCAATGACCCTCTTTCATACACTCCCTGTCTTATCAATACCAACTGTACTATCCACAGAGCCTGCATGGACCTACACCAGCAATTCAGAAATACTCCTACAATGTTACCCACTGTGGATTTCTCAGGGAGTCACTAAACCTACTGCTGAAGGGCCATGAGGTAGCACTGCTGAGGTACAGGGGTCACAAGGTGAACAGGTGCCGACATTAAAAACAAGTTATGTAACATCTCAATGGTGAAAGAGGCACAGAACTACGTTGTCAAAATGTATAGTATTACCTTATTTACGATCTGTAAAAATGACAACATTTCAAAGGATATTTGAATAGAGAATTCATCTCTAATTCACTTATGGGAGCTGCTTCAGTGGAAAAACACTGACCGTGTGAAAACTCTGTGGAGGTTTGACTTAAAAACAGCATCCAAGACAAAGCAGAAGTGATGGTGTGTGAGTCAACGGCTGGTGTGAGCTCTGGGATGTAACAAGAAGAGAAAAGCTCCTTTGTCCAAAGATGAATGACATCGATATACAGCACAAACATGTAATAGACTTTGACAGTCACATCATTTAATTTCATTTAATGTTTTAAACATTATCAAAATCATAAAGAATTTTTTTTAAAGACTTTAAAAAATGTCTTGAGTTGAAGGGAGCAGAAAAGCACAAAAGAATGTTGACTACGTAGCAAAGAAAATATAACATGCTAAAGATTTTAAACTTGTTAAATAAAATACTATGAGATTAGATGTTCCACAGTTAATCATTGTTCAAAAAAATGTAATAGGATGAATAATGTATGCATAAATCAAGTAAAACAAATACTCAAATAATAATATATATTTTCAAAGCATTGTTATAATGCTGGAGACTCAGAGAAGATCAATCAGCTTTTTGCTACTTAGAGGGTCGATTGAGAGATTATTGGCATTGTAAAACACAAAGCAACATATGTGGTGCTAAATATTGATATATCATGCTGCATTTGTTTCAGCAGCTGTCTGGGAAATCCTATTTATATTTACAGCCTGTACTGAATAACTCATTAGGACATTAGACACAAATACTGAGATCGAATCCCAAATGGCAACCTAATCCCTATTTAGTGCACTACCCAATGAATTCTAGTAAAATTAAGTGCACTATATTAGGAATACGGTGTAATTTCAGACTTGATGGTTAAGACGGTCATGTCTGCAACACTACTTATATCACCATGCAGTTAACACATACGTGGCAAAAAATGGTATGAATTCCTAATTTTATATACTTCCTCCAGAAAGTATAGTTCAATAAAGTTTTAAATGGCACAGAAGGCAGGTATGTAACATAGATAGTGTAAACCTTTGCCTGGAAAACCATACTGCACACTGTCAACTGTGCCTCCTTTTACCCAATAAAGTTTTATATCTTTGAATCAACTATAAAATGCTTTGAAAATGGTTGACTGGGGAATAATTGGGTAGGTTTTACTGTTATCATTATAGGTCCCAGGATGCTGTTCTCCACACTCTGATCTGGTTCAGAGTCGGTCACCTTCGAGCAAATCACAAAGTGGTACTATGTCATCTTCTAAATATGATACTATACATTATGACATATTTCTGATCTACCATTTCTACTAACAAACTACACTACAAGCTGCTCTGCAGGCACTGTAGCTCATACATTTTGCTTCTTTTATTGCACATTATTTCATGGATTTCTGATGGAGCTGACATTTCAGATATTTTACTTAGATGTACCTTTGGAAAGGTTACTGAATTAAAATGAGTCTAGACCAGAGGTCCCCAATCTTGTTCCTGGAGAGCTACCACCCTGTAGTTTTAAAAACCAACCCAATGTAGCATCATTCAGCTTATCAACCTGCTAATTATTAGAATCAGGTGTGTTAAATCTGAACGCAGCGGCCCGCCTAGTGTTCAACCTTCCCAAGTTCTCCCACGTCGCCCCACTGTCTCCAAGGTGAAGCTCATATCCACTACAAGGCCATGGTGCTTGTCTACGGCAGAGAGGAGTTGCTCCTCCCTACCTTCAGGCTATGCTCAAACCCTATGGCTCGTTGTTTTGACACCTCAGGGCTCCTGGCCGTCCCACGCCGTTCTGGAAGTCAGCTCCTGATCCAAGCAGTCAAAACTCTTCTCCATCTTGGCTCCTCGATGGTGGAACCAGCTTCCACTTGAGGCTAGAACAGGAGAGTCTATCCATCTTCTGGAAACATCTGAATCCCTTTCTCTTCAATGGGTACTTGAAGTAGTTGAATTCCACCAACTTTGTTGTCTTTAAAAATGCTTTATGTTTATTTGTAGGATTTTTTTCTAGCACGGTTTGTTGCCTATTCACTGTTTTAAATATTGAATGCTCTTACTACTGAGTTGTGGTTGTTTCACATAGTTTCTCTTAAATGTATGCTCTTGCTCTGGAAAAGTGTCTGCTAAATGAATAAACTGTTAAATTGGGGTTGGAGTGAAAACCATCAGGACAGTAAGTCTAGACCAGGGGTCTCCAACCCTAGTCCTGATGAGCTACCATCCTGATATATCACTCTAACCCTATTTTAGCACACCTGATTCTAACAATTAGCTGTTTGTTAGGCTTAATGAGGCTCCATTATGTGTGGTTAAAGTGAAAACCTACAGGATGGTAGCTCTCTAGTACCAGGGTTGGAGACCCCTGGTCTAGACCATACTCATAATTATATTGGAGACTTGAGTGACCAAGTGACAATCATATTTGCACATTTGGTTATTTCAGTTTTTTTTTGGAAGAATGTGTAATGTTCCAATGTAGCTAAGCGCGCAAACTAGGCACGGTATTGTAATGTTTCTCAGTTCCTCTTCCCAGAGACCAACATCTTCCCCTTCCCAGTTTCCTCAGAACTACATTTCCCATTCCTTAGTTCATCTTCCCTGTGAACTACAGCTTCCCTGGTCTTGCCTCCTCAGAACTATTTCCCATAACCTGGACTCAATCAACCAAATTCCATTCACCTGCTCTCACCCAGTCCTATTTATGACACACACACACCATTGCCTCTTCGCGAGGTATTGTGAGTATTGATTTCTTCCTACTGAGCATTCATTTCTTGTATTGTTATTCTGGCCTGACCTCTGCATTGATTATTAAGTATTTTGTTCTCGGATTATCCCTAGTACCTTTGCCTATACTCTTGGATTGATATTCTGGCCTGACCTGTGCATTGATTATTAAGTATTTTGTCTCGGATTATCCCTAGTACCTTTGCCTATACTCTTGGATTGATATTCTGGCCTGACCTCTGCATTGATTATTAAGTATTTTGTCTCAGATTATCCCTAGTACCTTTGCCTATACTCTTGGATTGATATTCTGGCCTGCCCTGTGCATTGATTATTAAGTATTTTGTCTCAGATTATCCCTAGTACCTTTGCCTATACTCTTGGATTGATATTCTGGCCTGACCTGTGCATTGTTTATTCTATATTGTGTTTTGGATTTCCCTCTATACCTTCGCCTGTGCTGTTGCTGCCTTGTATTTGAACCCTGTGTAGAATAAACATTATTGTTCCTTTTATACCTTGGGAGTATCGTTACAGGTATATGGAAAGCTGGTAAATAACACTATACATAAAGAATGCTAAAAGGCACTAAACAAATGTAGTCAAGCTTTCAAATAGACAATCATAAACATACAGCGCGAACATGTAGTAACAATCACCGACAGCTAACAGAGCAAACACTGGTGCTTAAATACTGGCTGGAATGACTAAATGATCAACAGGTGCAGACAATGACAGAGAGGCTAATTATATATTTAATTGATGAAGTCATGGAAATGTCTGGGTGAAAAAACACAAACAATAGTCAGACTCACGTGGTCGCTGACAGAACATTCTGCAATGGCCTAAATCACGGTAATCTTGGACAGTAGTCTTGATTTAGGATCATGGCTCTCTGTGGGATTACATATAAATTGTTTTTTTTTAGTTTAGAAAATGTTTTGAATCTGGGCATTTGCTAATCCAAAATATATTTGGATGTTTATATATAATATATTATTACCTTAAATAAAGCCAGGTGTCGTGCACTCAGCAATTCTAATATAATTTTGATTTTAAAATGTCACATTCAAGGAAATTTTTATTTAAAATAAATACTTATTTAGATGTTTATATCATTAAACAAATTCAATATATCAAATGTATATTTACAACCATGTCTCATTGTGACCAGAATGTTTGTTATCCAGAATATTCAGTCAAGCTGTATTGTTTCTCATCACAGTGCTTTTGCAAATATTTTTAAGTAAAATGTATGTTTGTAGGGTGCAAATTTTAAATACTGGACTAATATTTTAGCTAATGGTCACCATAAATATCTACTTGAAAGCTAATAAGCCATGTTTGAAAACATTGAAACAATACATAGAGTACGTAAATATTTAAAAGGTTCCAAACTTAACCCCTTCTTACTCACAAAAAATGTTTTCTGCCTTTACACATGGGTTCTGCCTTTACACATGGGTTCTGCCTTTACACATGGGTTCTTCAAAAATGTTAATGTTCATCAAAACAATTAATACGAATTCAAAAGGTGTGTGGCACATTTTAAACCCAACAGGTGTTTTCCAGGCTCTTATATTTATAAGAGCACAGGGTTCAGTCCAATTCAGACTGGTTTAATATGAACAAATCACGTTGGAAATGTTGAATTTAAAGGTTTGCAATAGCTATACTTGACCTTAAAAGCAGGCACTATCTCTCTGCCCAGAATGTCCATGTTGTGAACAAACAAAACCAGACCAGCATGTCGATGGCAGTGCATTTCACACTTGGGTAGAGTCAGAGGACAACCCTGTAATGACACACAGTCTCCTGGAATGAGACACAGCGCTGGAAATAGACCGGAAACTCTGCCAGCCTCTCAGACCAGGAAGCAATTCACAACATCTTACTGTCTGTCTACCTACCTGCCTGCCTGTCTGTGTACCTGCCTGTCTGCCTGTCCGTCTGCTCCTCATAAAGTCTTCATAGTGAGATATGAAACCAGTAGACAATGAGGACCAGTAGCATGGACAACATTCATACTGTGAACACCATCTGCCATACTCTAGTAAGGGAGAAACTGTAGGCTATATCCATACACATTACGTTTACATGCTGCCCAGTCATGTGACCTACACTGTGGCATTTCCACTTAGTAAAGCCTGTCCATATTGAAAGGTCAGTCTACTCTGTGACCAGATTTGATTGGTGGTTACAGTATTCATAGATGTACTATAAAGTATATCATAAATGTGCTGTAAGAAATATACATGCATTGCATCATAGATTTACTGTATCATAGATATTCTGAAACATAGATAAAGTGTTTGTCAAACACATACGTACGCTCATATCAACAGTTCTGTCACACGGCCAGGCTTCCCTCATGTACACACATCAAGTCATTCGTATAAGTTGCGCGTAGGCAGTGACCTTTACACTGCTCATGGCAAACCAAGACAGATACAGGGAAGAAAGACACACAGGAAGAATGCTACAGTTGCAGTCAGCGTTGCAGTTCCACAACCCTCAGTACCACACTGACTGCTTTGCTTGCAAAACTGCACAGTTCTATTATACCTCACATTTAATATGACAACTTGGTCACTGACAATAATCATGATTGAATGGTTTCCCATGAATATGCAAAACATGAAATTCATATATGCTGGTGGTGACTATAATGTATCAGACAATACTCGCTAATGCTAAGTTCTGTGTCAGGACAAAAAGTGCTTCTGGATGCCCCTGGCAGATTTGAATTGTTTTTCTTTTGTGGATATGAGAATCCTGCCTCGAGATGAATAATAAAAAAACGTAGTATATCCTCCGCTGATCTACTGCATATGCAATGATGTCCAATGATGTCTTGGAGTTGTTTGAAGAAACATAGTTGTTGTTGTTGTATTATCCCAAACATATGTGGCAGTTTCACCACGTTGGCTTTCAACTTAAATTTTTACTAATTGAAAACAGTGAATTCCCGTGTTTGTCATCTGAAATCCCTGGCTATCCATTGGCGTGCAATGGCAAAGGAACAGGACAGTGAATGCATTCATTATGTTTTGTGATCCAGGCAGGAATGGAACCTACAACTCCAGTGAGTGTTGCTTGCAGCAACCTGCAAATGTATCTGTGTCACAAATCCCCCCCTAGTTATACATAGTGCACTACTTTGAACCAGGGCCAGTACCATTATGGAGGGAGTAGAGGGGTAGTTAGTTGAGCCCCAGCCTCAATCCCCTGTGTTTTTCCAACAGGGTTGCCGTGACAATGGAAGCAGGAGGAAGGATGGCTGGGCAGGACTGGGGTTAAGTCCCCAATATCTAATGAGCTCTTCTGTTCCAGTATGTTGCATAATCCCATTATCTCCCAGCCCAGCTCCTTATTCATTTCTTATGGCTCCCCTCTCCCAGGAGCACGGAAGCTCCAAGACACAGCACGCAACACACACACGTGAAGACCCACACACACATACAATGAAAACACATTGTGTAAAAACACACACAAGCACAAGCGCAAAGTCGGGCAGGGAGGCAGGCACACGGCTCCACTCCCACCCTGGCCGTTCTATACATCACAGTTAACACGCCGGCCGACAGAGTCTATAACGTTTCCGTTCCTGAAAGCGAGTCGACCCTGAGGTAGCAGGCAAAAGATGGAGGAAAATTAAAAAAAACAACCCCGACTCCTGGAGGGAGATATATAATTTAGAGGGAAGAAGGGAAGGGGGGTGTAGGAGAGAGAATGAGAGCGAGAAAAGGGGTTGGATGGGCGATGAGGCAGAAGGAAAGAAGACAGAGGCCTCGTCTTTAGAGCAAATCATTTACTCAGAAATCGCTCCACACACTTTAGCGTGCAGCCACTGACAATGGAGCATGCAGCTGTCGCTAACACAGGCCAAGCAGATCATACCGGTTTGAACTAAATATCTCTCATCAACATAACGTCCGACCTCTGGAATCAGACTCTAGAAGGTGTTCTTTTGAATAATGTCAGTATGAGTCTGTGGTCCATGCCATAGTGATCATGGAGTGGAATGTGAGCTGAAGAGAGTGCTGTCAACAGACAACGTGAACGACACGACACATTCCCGGCAAACAATAAAACCACTTCAAAGATGTTTGTTGATTGATTATAGATGATGCTGAATAAATCTAACTTGGGACTGTGTATTAATTATCCACTAGTAATCCAATGTCTCTCTTGGGACTGAACAAACAGAATATTATTTATGTTGACTACTCCCAGGATCAATATGGCAAACAATTTAGGCATCTTCAAATAGGAACATACATGTTTGCTTTTCTTTACAGAAGGATTAATTCAAATGTGTTGACAGCGTGGTGGGGCAAAAAATGACCATCAAGTTCAAGTTGGCATTTGAACACTTTACATTGTCACATAAATCAGTGAAGAATAAGTCGAGAGAAAAACAATTGGCCTATTATTCAAGCTAATAGCCGACCGGTCCTACTCAGATCCAGTACACCATGGGTCATAAATAGCGCTATATTCCCTAGTGCACTACTTTTTACTGAAGCCTATGTGCTAACCCTTGAGTAGTGCACTATATGGTGGGTGCAGTGTGCACTTTTGACAGCAGTGAGCGCTGTGAATGAACTGCTCAATATGGGCCATGTGTTTACATGGATATCAATATTTAATTGCAGTTTTGAGACAGCAACCATTCAGAAAGACAATAGATGGTGTTTATAATAATAATATTGTTGCCTAGAGCCAGAAGACTTTGGAGATTTTCCGTCGGGTTTCCTTCAATACTTTAATGAAAAAGTAAACGATCACATCAAATCAAACCAAAGAGGAATTCTTCCTCCCAAGGCTCTAGCACAGCCGAGCTATAACCCAATCCTACTCATATTACAAATGTTTAATCCTGTTGCACGTTCTATTTGTTTATTGTTCATTTCTCTCACTACCATAGCTGGAATCACAAATTACACCCTATTCCCCATATAGTGCATTCATTTTGGCCAGAGCCCTGTGCTAGTGCACTAAAGAGGGAAAATATTGCCATGTGCGACACAGACTTGAGTTCAGAAGACATAATGACGTCTGCTGTTAGTGTTAGTGTGTTTGTCAAAGACAAGTCAATACCAAACGTTTCAATCGAGACCATTTGGACTTGATTAGGGTTAAAACCACAGCCCAAAAACATCAGTCGTAGAACACATGATGACCAAATGTTTTCTGGGTAGGATTACTTTGCATGCAGTCATTTTGTCGCTGACATTCTGTGACAGCACATGCAGCAATGGAAATCTGTACCCCAACCAACAACACATCATTCAGCTTGAAGAGAGACATGTATGAAATATGTGAATGTTTTTACTCAGTCCCAAGTTTCCAACAGAGAGATTCTCCTACACAGCGATGAGGATGCTGGAACATTGTTGCACTGGGCCTTCTGGTTCAGGGTCTGCGGAGAGGGGTCAAACTGAGGCCTGGCAGGGGCTACTTTCCTAGGTTTGTCCAACACTTGTGTCTCCTTTGTGTCTCATCTGGTCCAGGGATATGTTAAAATAGAACCCAGGCTTTCTTGAATAATTGAAGTGCCGCGGTGTTCTTCTTAGGCCCTGCTGATGTTGAGGGACCCTTTAAAAAATGCATGGATGTTTCCCTGAAGGGACGTGTAGAGGTCTGAACACTTGTGGATGATGTATCACTCCTCCGACGAAAGATTACCTGAAAAGGTTCTGAGGACCTTTACTTCATCACAGGGGTGGCTGTGATCATGACTCAGAGGGTCGAAGTTACGGTTCCGTAATCAATGACGTTCACTTCTATTGGAAATCATTACGCTGCACGATACACACTCAGAGCCTCATCCAGAGCTACCATGGCCTTGTGCAACGTATTGGGTCGAGGCCAGGGAAACAGGATAAGTAAACGGGAAGGGAATAGATACAAACCATAGATACAGGCTCAGCATTTACTACGATGGCAGTTCCAGCAAACACTAAATGCACTAGGCACATTAACGGGAAAACGAAGTCGGACACTTTCTTAGCAGTTAGCTCTCCAGCCAGGCACCTCACCGCGCTTCACTTGATCTTGGCTGCTGGGCTGTTGCCTTTGAAATGTAATCTTGGACTCAGATGTATTGGTTTCTCCTCACCCCAACCACCATTAAGGCCTGGGCCTAAATTATTGATCCCCCGCCTTCATCAGCATAGCGGTCACGTCTGAGCTGAGGGGGAATGGAGAGCGCTGGGGATCCAGCTTCACACGCGCACACACATACACACGTACACACGTACACACACACTCCTCTAGCCATTGAGATAATTAGGACGGCTTCTCATTAAAGGGGTTATGAAAGTACCAGAGACAGAGCGAGTGGAGTGTATCCTAGGGGCGTTATGGGTGTTTAATGTCTCCCACTGGACTGTGGGATCGTTCTGATCAAATCCTGAGGCAAGGTCTAGAGATGACAGGCCTTAAAAACCACAGAAACAAACAACGCCACACACACACACACACAACCAAACGCACACCCGCACACTCTTTGGCCACACACACACACAGCTACACACCAATAATAAGTGAAAACAGAGGGGGGGAGCAAGAGAAATGAAAAACAAGAAAACGGTAGATGGAGCGCGAGACAGAGGGAGAGAAGCAGACGATGCGTACATAAAGACGTTGCAGGGCTCCGGCTGATTAATAATGAATGGTGAAGGTTGGATCAATAACATCAGCACAGAGCCTTGGAGAGGTTTCACACAGAGGTAGGAATAGATCTTGCGAGTCCCAGCACATATATAATATCTAAAATAAACCTAGCAGCATGAATTAGAGCATTCCCTGCACAACTGCTTTTTAGTTCTGCTACGCTGGCATCCACATGGGGCCTTGTAGTCCCAGGGTGATGCCATTCACATGCACAGTTCTTTATGGATGTATCAGATGGAATTCACCAGAGGAAGGATTGAAGACGAACATCACTGTTTGCGCCATGGGAACTATGGTTAATATGTATGTGTGTGTATTTGTGTCTCTTCCTCTGCATCTCTGTTCCTCTGACTCTCTCAAACTCGTTATTCTGTTTCTCTCACGCTCTTTCTGTTTCTCTCCTCGCTCTCTTTCCGTCTCGTTAAAAATACTTTAACATCGGAGGCACAGCTGTTTGC
Organism: Umbra pygmaea; assembly: GCA_016801145.1. NCBI lineage: Eukaryota > Metazoa > Chordata > Actinopteri > Esociformes > Umbridae > Umbra > Umbra pygmaea. The sequence goes on along the minus strand of JACXGM010002910.1, from coordinate 28,583 downwards.
GACAGGTGTGAAGGTGGTGTCAGCACCCATAACTGGGTCTAGAAGCTTCCCAAACCCAAAGAGATGTGTGGAGGTATCAACCGGATGAATCTCCGGTGGCAATAAACATCACCGGCAAGATTTGATGTTTCACAATAATTAGTTCACCGTGCATCTCGTTTGTCACATTGTGCTTCCTCGGTTCCTCCAGTATATACCCCGGCTCATGCTGCGATGAGACTCCCGAGCTTTCCTGACGAGCTAGTTGGCGCTGCAGAGGCCACACCCCTCGTTAGTGGGGAGGGTTCATTATGCAAATGATACTGCTGGAGCGGTATCAACGAGGCGCACGCTCTGTTATCGTTTTCTGCCGCCGGGGCTCTTCCTCTCCCCGATCACTCATACGGAATCATGGCCTAATAGCATCCCATTAACATAATTGCCAGCACAACTAGTGTTCCGTGTCTGAGAGGCACTCCGCTGCTCCACCAGGCGAACGAGAACGTGGAGGGAGGGACAGGGAAGGGTGGGCTGAGGAAGAAAATTTAATTAAGCCAAAGCAAAGGGATAGAACTCCTCCTCCCAACCTCACTAAATATGTCTCTCGTTTTTAACGTTCGGAGTGGGAGAGAGAGGGAGAGGTGCAAATGCTTTTTGTTTTAACGGAGACCTTGAGACGCTCCCCCAGCTGTCGAAGCCAAACAGCAAGCATCAAGACCAATAACACTCTGATGATGTCACAGCAGACACCAAACCCATCGCCTTCTCCACACAACCCCAGCCTGGCAGGCTGGCCAACAGAGAGCCCCATTATTTTATAATTAATCCTTAATTAAAATGTATTACGCCGCCAATTCCGCAAATCTTTCTTAATGTGTGAAAGCAGCCTATTGAAGGATATTTACATATCTTTAATTAAGGCAGGGCATTCTTTTAGTCTAACAAGCCATGGGGCTGATGGGAGGCCACAGGGATCCACTAGGGTACCAGTGCACTCTGGGTAATATAGTGAAAGGACTAGGGACCACTGGACATTAGAACTCAGCAGACAAGTAGTCAGTATGTATTAAGATTTATAGTGAAGAGGGGTACTTATTTTGAGACAGTGTGTCCTTACTGTCACTGTCAACGGGAGAAAAATGTTCTATATTGTTGGGGTGGGCGTGGTTCTCGTGGTCTAGCCTTCAGGCCTGTGGGATGCCACGCCCACAACTCTGCTTTACCTCCCAGCCCCCAGAGAGACGGCTGCTGTTATTGCTTGTTGACACCATGTTCTCACTGGTGGTGACCACTGAGAGAGTGATACCCAGGGAGGCCTTCTCTTCCTCAGATTGCCCAGGAGGTAATCATTACTCATGGGCACACAGTGAACTGGTAAACAAGACAGCTGTACTTAGCCACGACGAGCGCCATCCCACAATTTAGAATAAACACAGACATTATATTGCCATCTGTAAACAGTTAAAAGAATAGTCGACATTAACATGGATGTCTAAGTTGAAGGATGAATCTGACCAAAAGCGTGCACCAGAGATGTATCTATAACAGCAAAAGCCTCCTTCAGCCTTCTCCTAAATGCCCAGTTCTACCTGGTCACAATCATTAACCTTATCCCAAAGTTCTCTCAGCTACTGTAAAAAAGCACACGCCACCTTCTGAAAAGGACAGCGGATGGTTCCAGACTGAAGAGACATGCTAGCACCAGGGTGGTCCCATGCTGCTTACAGCTCAATAACACATCCACACTCGTTACGCTGATCACAATGACAACTATATAACCACAATTAGCGATCAGGCAGCTTCCGCTGTGATGAAATCATCTGCGGGATCATCTCAGAGATGCAACTGCTGCGCGTAACTTCCTGCTTTCATCACCATAGCACTGATGGCATCACAGAGGCGAATTAAATGGGAATCCCATACAGGATGTCATGTAAGATAATGCTGCGATGACGCATGGTAACACTGACGCGGATGAATTTACTCAATGACAGGGCGTCATCTGCTGTAAGACATTCGTCTTTGTCCAAGAGCACGGCCATAATCTTTCATTGCAGATGTCTTCCTGACTAACCGGCACCTACTATATTATCAGCTGCCCTTCTCCTCAAGTCACTGGTCTACAGTCTGAAGCTATTCATTCGATTCGTCACAATCCTAACCCTGGACAAGATTTGGTTAAGAAATGTGTTGTATAAACAAGCACAGATGAACACGAAAAACCAAAACAAACCCACACGAACACACACAAACAAAATCCCTCTCCTCGCTGTCCTCCCGTGGCCGTTTTAATTTGACACGTGGAGCCTGGGTAACGAGCTGGTGGTCTGCCGGTGAGCAGAAAGCAGCCGCAGTGGAATTCATTAAGCGCCGCCACTGCAGGGTCCCTGCTTCTCCGGGCTGCCCTCCGCCATACCCCCCCCAACCAAAACACACACACACATTCACACACCCCCCATAACACCACCTCACACACATATTCAGTGCCCTGCTCCACCACACTGTCTGCGTTAATGACATGGAAGGGAAGGGAGAGGAGACAGGCCAAGCAGACGCAGGATGAAATAAACATGAGCTCTGTCAGGCTGACAGCAGCAGCTAAGGGGGCAGAGTCATTTGGGCCGAGACCTTCAGACCTGCAGCTCTACAGAGCGCAGCAGACGGCAGAGCGACTCTAACAATAGAGGCTTGGGGGATTCGTCTTGTTCCTATATTCATGCACATACTGTAAATTGATTCTGGTATGTACAGTATTGTGTGTGTGTGAGCGTGTGAGCATTTGTTTGCCTGTGGTTTGTTTCTGACTTGCCACGCCATTTAAAAATGCAATATCTGTGTACAAGTGTGGATACAGCAGGCTGGGGCGTACAACCTCACATGCTACAAAAACTAAACAATGTATAGCATCAAAACATGGCTCAACCTATCACATTAATCACATTGCTGGTCAGTCCAGGCATACTGGTGGTTACATTTCTTCAAGAACATTCCTCAGCTTTCACTACTGCAGTCGGCAGAGGATGTCTTCTGTTTTTATTTCAATGCCACATTTTAGTGTTAAAGAAGTTTTCTTTTGAAAGACATCAAATATGGTTAGTATATATTATATTTTTGGAATACAGCAAAAATAAAAACATCCTAAGACAGTAACTCATCAGACAGGTGTTGCCCTGTCACGGGTTGGGGCAGAAAAATAGACTTTTGGTTGAAAAATTAGATGTGATTAAATTAAAAAAGAATGTGGTCCGTTAACAATATCCAAAATTAATGGTAATTAACGTGTTAACGTTGACAGCCGTAGCTCTGACATGCTGCCACTGAGCCAACTAGCCTTCATTCTTCATTTAAATCATAAAAAGGATCACTTTGCACTCCAGCAGCATTCAGATACACAGGTGCAATTAAATTATTAATGTCACGGCACCCCCGAATTCAACCGACAGCTCTCAACGTGCATGCCTGGTGAAAGACATAAAATATACATCAATCTTAGTCTGGCTTCACCACAGATCAATTCAAAAGACTACAAAAGTAATATGTGGAGAGGTGAGGGCCCACAAGCCCAAAAATATGTAGATGTAAGAAGTAATAAACGTCCTTGATAGTATGCTGTTCCCTATGTAGTATGCTACTTTCAACCAGGGCCCATATGGTCAATTACACACTACTGTATATGAAAGAGCAAGCCATTTGGAAGTTTTTGAGGCGAGGATGGGCGGGGCAGCATTAGTCATTTTGACATCCACTATGTCATGTCACCTCTTTGAATAAAAGTGTCAGGTAGTGGCAGGTGGAACAGCGGGGAGATGTGGACCAAATTGCCTCTAAATTGATGGGCCCTTTTTGGGGTGTTTTTTTCTTTCCTTCCCCACAAAAAGCCAGGTTATTGCAAAGTATATATATATACTTTATATATATATATACGCAATATATATATATATATATATATATAAATCCAAATCCAAACACTTGGTCTTGAAGTTCATTGGATTCTGTAAATTCTAACAGCCTCCAAAGCCTTAAGTGTCATTCCTTGCGTATTTCTTATAGCGCTGTTCTTTCTCTGGCACTGTCTGGCTGTAGGCCAAAAGACATTCAATCTCCTACATATTGCACTAGCTTTGACCCGGACCTATAGGTGCGTAGTGCACTGTTTAGGCAGTAGGCAGTCATTTGGGATGAAGATTGCATTTGAGACAACAACATCCATGTTTCTAAGTATGGCTGCCATGTACGCTATGTAATGCTTTTGGACTGCGAGAGTCTATCACCTGTCTACTAGATACTTGGCATCTGACAGGACAAGGTCCCACACAGTGATGGAACTGCTGCGTCTTCAGATACGCCATACTCAGTGAAACGTCAACAGAGATTACCCTTCTTTCTGACTAGCTCAGCTTTCAACACTGTGGCGGTTACGTTTGCGGTAAGGCAGGCATCTGCCTGGACCAGCGGTGCGCCAGCCGCATGGTTTGGGGGAGTCGGTAGGTGATGAGAGCGATGACAACTGTTTCTCCATGGTGGATCATCATAGGTTTTCTGGCTGCCGTGGCAACCCTGACACAGATGTGACAAGGCTAATGGTAAAGTCCAGTCTGTCTACTGAAGGGAGAAGATACGACACCTATTAGTCAGCCTCCATGATGCAAACAATATTCTATCCCTTTGTATAACTAATGGAAAATTCAAGAACCAAGTATTGTTCATGCAAGACAGATTATGAATTTAACAATGAATGTAACAATAGCAGTACATAGTGTTATAATTATGGTTTACCACTTTAGAGTGTTATCATTTAACACTAGCTTTAGTATCTATGAGTCCACAATGACAGTGTTAATTTAGCACTGGAGAACTAGCTGTGGATCTCCTTATTGCATGTTAAATTGGGTCTCTGATTGGTGTTCCTTACCTCCTCATGGTGTTTAATTTTGACTCTGGGCATTGTTCCTTACCTCCTTATAGAGTATTTAATTGGGTCTCTGATTGGTTTTCCTGACCTCCATATAGAGTGTTTAATTTGGACTCTGAGCAGTGTTCCTCAACTTTCAGCTGGTTTTGTGGCCATTCTCCCACACAATACATCTGTGAGCTGGCTGGTTCCTGTTCTGACACTCCTGACGTGGCAGACATATTTCACAGTGACACCTTAGTGCCACTTTCGCTGCGGACGGCTGCTAATTGTTATCAGGTACGTGTTGAGACAAGCTTATCTGTTTGACTGCTGTGGTATTTCCAGTAGTCTTCCACCAGACAGCAGCTTGTAACAGGATCGTTCTGATTCAGCAGTAGAAACAGGACATTGTGGATGAAGACAAGTGGATGAGAATTGTGGATGAAGACAATGTCAAGTGGATGACAACGGACAATGTCAATTTCGCTGTCTATCTTTAAAAACTCAAATGATAAACGAAGGATCAGACTGTTATTCAATATTCTGTAGGATGTTGTTAATATTTTGTAAATTGTTGTGTGTGTGTGTTTCCGTTGTAAATTATTAATGTATGAAGTGCAATTCCGTGCACATTTCTCCAGTGATGCAAAACAAAGCTTATCAAATCACACGCTACAATGACACTGCAGCCCTAGAAAATATTGTGTCTGTGATTACTGTGTTGCTGTAAAATAATGAATAAAGGAATGAGTTAACGAGGTGCATCCTCCTCTCGTATCGAGGACGTGTGGACGGGTGTTACACTGTCCTCTCTGTTAATGATGATGTGTAGCTCAGGTAGCTGTCAGAGGGCTATGACTAATTAAAAGAAAAACTAGGCCACCTTCTCAGCTGTGACCGTGTGGCTGGTCAGAGAGCAGGACATGAGGCAGTGCCTCCCCTCTGCTCCATGCGGGTGGTAACTCCACACTTCACAAACATTGTGCACTAATTTCCAAGGGACATTCCCAGTGTAATACTATGTGCCATGATACGTTTTGCTCTATGTACTCCACTCAGGTGTCACAGGCTTCCGGTTCCATAGGAGTCAGTAAATAAATCACGCCATTTCATAGCACCGACACAATTTGAGGGCTAGCAAGCATCCAGCACATTCATGACTTTTCACGCATGCCTTGGCTAAAAATAAAACCTCATTAATGTTTCACTGTCAAAAGGCATCAACGGGAAACCAAATGGATGTCATTACATCTGAATGGATTGACTGAAACAACATGATATCATCACATTACCGCAGTCCATATAACTCTATCCCACTAACCACTGAACCTGTCGTTGTGAAATGATACATTCAGTGGATTGAAGAGGCAGACAGTGACAAATATGCAATAAAAGTCTTTGTTCACTTTCAGTCCCTCCTTTATGTCAGGACACCTCTAGAACAAACCAACAGTCGTTGCCTCTGATTCCCAAATGGCACACTGTTCCCTGAATAGTGCACTAAGTGTCAAAGGTAGCACCATAAATTGGGAATAGGTTACCAACTGGGAAGCAGAACAGGACTTGACAAGCCCATCGTTTGATTGACATCCCGGTCTTTATAGGAGGTTGTCATCCAATGAAGCAGCAGACACAGGGGCCATCCCCTGGACCCGCCCACTGGGCTCAGCGCTGGGAGACCCGTCATGAACCAGCAAGATAAAATAGAGACGCCAAATCAATCATGTTAGCATGAGCACATAAATCTAGCGGCTCCCTCTGAGACACAAGGGTACCATGGTGTTCTCCAGTCCATAGGGTTCTGGAGAGTCCTACTGGACTGTATTGTGTGACTACACTCGCCACACACAAGTGTAAACCGTTCCTCATTATGGGGTTGTTGTCTAGCATGCATGCTCAACTTTTAATTGTAGCCATATACTTGTTTACCATGGCTATTAAACGTTATGTGTACAATAATAATTTGTCCAATACCATCTGTTCAAAACTATCCCATTACGGCGACGGTTTAACAACTACAGGCCATACATATGGATGTGAGCAGCTGCAGTTTGAAGACAGTCAGGTCATATTTTCTCATAAAAACATAACTACGGAGACGATAAAACTCTCAATAAACACCTATCCTGAATCACTAATGGACACATTTGGACACATTAGGGCCCCTAATATATAGCCATCCAATGGAAGTAAATATGATATTAAATGTTGTGTAGCTTAACATGCTAGCATTAGTTGGATCTTTGTCCAGCCCATTATTTACTAATTGTTGTACAATTTCAACACATTGTAGACAACATGTCTTATGTTGCTAAAGCTTTGTATTTTTCGAAAGGAGCTTTACAATATTTCACCAAGAAAAGCCAAAGAAATGAAGTCAGTCCACATTGATGGATAGATTTTACAGCACGTAGTGTCTCATAAATTCTCTGAAGTAATATGTAACACTTTATTTAAGGGTCAGTAATAAAACATTTAAAAGGCATTTACAAAACCCCTTCCTCGTCATTTATTAAGCTAGAGTACACTCCCACATTAGTAATTAGTAATTACTAGGGAGCTAGGTATTCCTAAATGTAAATATAGGCCTATATGTTGGGTGTATATTGTTTAACAACATACAGTGCTCGTGGGATTGCTACAAATGGCACAGCCCTTTTCCCAGAAATCTGACAAAGGTCACAGAAATCCTTAATACGATATTAATAAAGTAGAAATTGTCCTCACTTTAGATCAGGGGCTGCAAACAGACTGTTATTAGTAAATGGTTTAGAGATATTTTAAACAACAAATGGTTAAAATACAACTTATCGATGCATTTTGAATGGTTTATTGTGGACACTTTAAAATAAAGTGCTAGCAATGTACTGTAGAAGAATGCAATGTAGAAGAAGACAATGGGTTCCTATATACCCAATATCAAAACAGATGAACACACAAATAACTGTGTCACAGCTTGTGCTGACATAGTTAAAAATGAAGAGCAATGTGGCGATGTAAAAGCCTCTACATGCTGTTAATATTTTATGAGTAGCCGCTCTGAAACTGTGCAGTATAACGCAAATTTGTATGGCAAGGAAAGAGAGAGAGAGTGAACGGAGTGATGGAGAAATGGATGGGGGAGGGAGAGAAATAGAGGGAGAGGAGACAGGGCAAACGTTAGAGAGATGGAGGGAGAGAAAGAGAGAGAGAGATCACGGATAAATGAGAGTGAAGGGCCAGAAGGGAGAGCAAGAGGAAAACAGTTGAGCGACACTGACTTGGGCGGTGGTGAATATGGAAGTCAGCATGGTACATAGAACATTTGAAATGGCCCATTTAACAGCGCTGTACTGTACTCCCATCCCACCGAGACATTTGCATACTTCATACAGATGAAGATAGATGGAGAAAATCTGTGTCATTGAGATGAACGTTTTATCAAGGTTATCCTATCCTCCTAAACTCTTAAGAAGCTCTTTATCTCGCCTCCGTTGACAAGAATATTAAGCTTTCAACGCAACCTTTTTATGGAAGAGACAATAAGCGCAGTATCTGTGAGTAGGGGTACTCCAGAGCCAGTACCAATGATAAAATGTCAACATACATGTTACCTAAGACATGGAATCACATTAATACAAACATTGATATAAATAAACTTGCACGATAAAACTACAAATCCAATGACGACAACATTTACCAGAACATTCTCCAGAAATATAAACACTCTGATAGTGTACAAATTGTGGTCTTCTAATAAGCTGCTTGAATACCAACCACCATCTAGGTACATCCATTCTATAGTGCTAACCTGTCTGCCATATACAGTATACACACCCACACATACACACACACACATATTATTGCTTATTGTGTCTCCAGAGGCGGTAACAGTCATTTCCTCATTCTATGTTATTAGCCTTTCATTTGGGCGCCAGCAACCATACAGTACTACTTCCATTTCATACCCTATGACTGCTCAGTTCAGGCTGCATTACGTACCAGTCATAAAAGTGTCATGCAGCTATAGCTCTGCAGCAGAGTGCTGAGGGACATGGGAGCTAGCTGCCAGCCTCGCAACTAACAGGAAACACGGGCTCAAGGCCACAAGTGAGGGGGAGGCAGGGGTTGGTGTTGGGTTGGTCACATTTTGGAGTTGTGCCAATAGTAGTTGCAATCCACATATGAACTGTCTGTTATCACAGTCACTCCGGACCCCCTTAGTTCCTACATCAGGAGGGGTTCATTCATCAGCCGTAGTCACACTTGTTGTCTTCAGCCACAAGTCAACGGCGTTTGTGCAACAAGAAGTGACAAATGGAAGCCATTTTAGATCACTGAGCATCGTTTTTTAGTATAACAAGCATCACCATTAGTATTGCTTGAGTAAAAGGCCTTCATGGATGACAGACATGTCAAAGTATTGAACAGGAATGGATATTAGATTGTGTTTCTTTAAAACGAGGACAGAAATATACACTAGAGATTGCCTCGTCTTTCCTCATGAAGACAACCACACCATGCAGAGTATAACCCGGGACAAATTAAAGTCCTGCTGAAAAAAAAAAGTATTATGCAGAGAACAGCTTGGTTTCAACTTGAAACTTTCAGGTATTGTTTATTTTGACGATAAATGTACAGAAACAGTCTGTTGTCGGTCCCTTTGGCACCATGATAAAGCACTAAAACATAACAAGTAATAAATGCAACAATTGTTTAATAGGATAGCCTATTTTAATGATTTCAAAACATTTATATTGTTTTAACAACTAGGGGCTAGCATATTGGCTTGTCCCACATGATGTGTGTAACTGTGTAGGATAGTGCCATTCTATGGGATATACATTACTATATGTATGAAATACAATGTAGGAAACCATCCCAAAGAACCACAGTGCTGCATTTCTGCTCCAGAACATTTGTCTCCTCTCAGGGGGCGTGAGGCCCAACAGGTCCCTACTCATTTCTAGCCACACACAAATCCAGGCTCACACACACATCCATGCACACACACACCTGCCATGCCATGCAGCTGGCCGATCTATTGTAGGCACCCAGCTTGGCAGCTGAGGAAGGGCATTTTTTAAATGGCACACTATTTTGTTTTCAAGTGCACTTCAATGAACCAGGTAACCAACGTAGTGCACTACTGTAAATTGTAGATGGCATTTGGGGTGCAGACGCACAGGGCTGACAGCTCAGTCTTGGTTTTGCTACAATGAGCCCTGTTTTTGGCACAACAGTCAGTATGGTTCAATCACAGAACAACATGAGTGTGTGTGGGCTGGCTTTTGGTCAATGCTTTCCAGTGACAGTACGCAAATACCCCTAACACTAAATATGGTTGTTGCTGCCCCAGATAATGTAACCTGATTCAAAAAATTGATGACTACTTGACTAGAGTGTGCTTGTCCAGTGCTACAACAGACAATAACCACTGGCTTGGCTATGATCGATCAAAATACCCACTGTTATGACCATTATACCACGAGTATGACATCACATCACTTATTACTGCTCTAATTTTGATGGTAACCAGTTTATAAAAGCAATAAGGCATCTAGTGGAGTTGTGATATATTACCAAAATACCATGGTAAACTGCTGCATCAGGTACTTTGCAATGCGTCGTGCCTAAGAACAGATCTTAGCCATGGTATACTGCACCACCTCATGCCTTATTGTAGACGTATTCTGTATCATCAGCCAATCAGCATTTAGAATGCAAACCATCTGGTTAATAAGCAAAATTTGATTTGTGATATATGTATTCCGGATGTATTTAACATTTTTAGATTCTGTAATGTCCTCCAGCATGCTAAGAAATAACAATTAACGTAGAGTGTAAAATGTTCCTCTTTAGCACATTACCCAGTCCCACAGTGGGTATATGGGAATATATTATAAGTAACAGTATCTGAATAATGCCACACATTATATAGTGTAATTATGAGAGATTTACATAACTTTGGTAATATGAGTGAGATCTACCAGGGAGGTTAGTTAGACTTTAATCCTGAAACAGACATTGAGGAATTGATTCATCTTTGCTCACAGATGAAACCATAATGTATCCTTACAATAACCTTACAATAATCAGTTTCATTGATGACTAGGTGAAACATAAATTTAATCTGAATTAGTAAACGATCATCAGTAATTTCACAATTATTTCGTATTAGTCAGACATGGACAGAAGCTTTTGTTTATATTCATACAACACAAATAAAATGAATAAAATAATCAATCATAATCTGATAATAAAAAAAATGGATGTTTGATTGTGTTTCTTTAAACCGAAGGCAGAAACATATACACTGGAGATAGTCTTGAATTTGCTGCTGAAGGAAATACAAGCCCTACTGGAAGGAAAAGGTGCTCAGTTCCCTCACTAGACCGTATGTATGCATAATGTGTCTCTTAAGATAACCCACCCAATATGTACATAATGCCTACACATTACCCAGCACACACCTTTTTGGTGATAATGTAGTACCAGATTGACTACAGTTAATGCCACGGAATACTTAATGAAGCTCACAATACAGGATAATCTTAGAAATACACAGTACACACCGCAAACAGTCCAAACATACATATCTACTATTAGCCAGAGCCAGGTTTGACAGTGTAAAATATCAGATGCAAATGAAAAGAGAAATGTATCCTGCCTGTAATGTAACCTGATGGAATAAAGCTCTTCTCCCCAGTGAGGAGGCCGGCCGGGTGACGGGGAGAAGAGGGAGACAGGAGGGAGTCGGCTGATGTATGAAGAAGCTGGATGGAAGGCGAAAAGCAGAGCGAGATGGACGGGTGGAGGCGGGGAGGGTGGGTGTGCGTTGGGGGGGGGTTGTTGGAAGGGGGAGGGGGTACGGTAACACACTCTTGCCGCCCGCCAGACTCCTGAGGGGCCCAGGGCAAAAGTGAAATAAATGTTGATTAGTGTTGATTTTGTCCAACGAGCACTCTACAACTGACAGTGGGACTAAACCGCCTCGAAAGGCAACCATTAATCTTGGTCTGGTTTAAGGAGTGTATATTAATTTGTGTCATTTCCACTACATACAGAGAGGCCTCTACCCCCCCCCCCCTTCTCTTTCATAGCTGCGTTTGAAGGCTGTGTTGGTGGCGCGGGGATCTGTCAGCATCACATTGGAGCCTGGAGGTAGCGCCCGCATCCAGCGCATCCTAGCAGCAGGGGAGATTGTAGGAAATGAGATTCAGAACCTCAAATGGTGTGGCAGCCACATTTGAAAGTGCCGTTGCGTGTTCAATTTAATGACCGTTACAAAATTCTGGATTTGATTGCATTCTAAACATGTTACAGGAATCTAGCAACAAAATGGCAGAGGCGGACCAAAATGACAGAAATCCTATTTGCAAACAAGTCCCTATTAAATGGAGAAAAAAAAATTAAAGAACACAAAGATAGAAATACCACATGGGAAGCTGTGGTCTGTAATATCTCAATCCAAACAGCTATCCATTTCATTTATTTACCACTGGCAGGGCTATGCATTATTTTTTAAGGTCACAAGCGCATAATCTGCCTTTTTAATTAGGCCTAGTAACACTTACCATCGCCCGGATTTTGTAACTGGATGTCTGTATTTTGGTACAGCTAGTGTGTCAGGCTTTCAAAGAGGAATTGATTGTAGGTTAGTCTTTCTTCTTGTGTTCTTTTTTCTTCATCCTCTGACTCCCTTCACGTTACTCTCTGTTTCACACACAACCTAGAATCTGGCCCACGGCCGTCCTCACTCAGCCCGTCAGAGGGAAGAACAACACTTCTCTGTAAAACAGTTCACTAGAAAACAGCTAGCACAACTTCACCTTCAGCACCAGTGTGGTAACACTGTAAATTACCAAACTGGTTCACTCTACCATTTCAATGAATAAGCTCCTTAATATCATAATCATGTATCAGTGAGTGATCGTTTCCATAAGGAAATAAATGGTGCTGCAAGAAAGAAAATCCCACCAACCTAACATTGACTTCATAATGTGACCAATTCCTTTAAATGTATATTGTAATACTTGATAGCGTATTCATAATCCTGCTACTAATAAAAAGAGTGGAAGAGCAAAAGCCATTCGGCTGGATGGCTGATTAAACAGGCAGATTGGAGGGAAACAGCTGTGGAGTAGAGTACTGTTTTGTTATTCTCTCTGCATCTTCACACACACACGTGTGCACGCACACACACCCACACACACCCACACAAACCCACACACACCCACACACACACAGAATGCTGCTGTATCAGCATAGAGGAGCAGGCAGAATAAAAGGGAAGACAAAAGCTGCTGTGCTTATTAGCATCAACATACCAAGTCCGTTTGCTAACAGACAGGGAAGGAAAAGGGGGACGTATATCACCGTGACACAACACTTTATATCTGAGTAGACGTTTACATCCTCCTGTATTGATAGAAAGGAACTAAACGGTTACATGCTGCTAGTTTACATTAGCTGTGAACATGCTTCAGTCCTACCTCTGTCTGCTATGGCACCCGTTTGGGTTCAAGCACAAACGGGCAAAAACTAACCCCTTTTTTGCCTCCCCCAAAGAATTACAGTAATATATTTTTTATTCATTTTCTGTATTAGTATTTTGTTAAATAATAAATATTATGTTCCACAAAAAATAGAGTTCATTCATCATAAAAGAAAACGTTGCTTGATGGTGTTCACAAGCATTTCCATAAATGAAATAATTCACTTTGTGGTTGTGTTTCAAGATGTAAAATTAAAGTTATTTTATCATCTGGTCAAAAGTAGTGCAGTAAAGATGAGTTAGGGTGCCAGGCGGGACACACCCTGTACTACCCCGCTAGAAGAATCTCAGTACTAAAGTGGCAGCAAGACGAATAACATAGAAACACAGATTAATTGTTTTGATTACTAGCAGTTTGCCATTTAGCAATACATTTAGATACTCACTCAAAATACACCATTGTGCTACACTTAAGTAAAAACACTAAATGGCCTACTGTGTGTAACATCAAATTGTTCATCGCTATGATTTTCCACATCAAATTGCTTTTGAAAGCTAAAATGAATAACATGTTTTGTTATGCGGCTCATGACAGCTGACAAAAATATTTTACATAACAATGATACTTGGTTGCGACTGGAATCGGTCTGCATTCTATAGTAAAAACCAACTGATGCCAAGCCATCTGAAGGAATTTGCGAGTCGTCATTCTGTAGTGTAGTGAACTGTACTGTACACCTCTATTGTATGGCACCCTATTCCTATATAACTCTGGTCAAAACTAGTGCACTATATACAGAATAGGGTGCCATTTGAAAAGCATGCTTTGTAATCAGATATCTGGCTCATTTCACCCATGTCAAGTACTACCCTGCTGCCCTCTGTAAAATACCCCATTTTCACCATTGAAAAAATAACATTACATCACTCTGCTGGCCATTTTTAATAAATGAAGTATCCCCCAGGCTTGAAACCTTAAACTATTCAAACACGGGCCACAAGAAAACTGGTCTTTTGTTGAGGTTGAGAGGGAAAAAAACTAAATAGCCAGTCAGAGCATTAGGGGGCATCCCAAACGACACCACACATATTGCATTAATTCTACTGACTGCACATAGGCCGCTGGTCAAATGTAGTGCCCTATGTAGGGATAAAAGGTGCCATTTGGAACGCCCAGTAGGTTTACCTAGCGAGCATCTCAGTCACAGAAAGGTTGTGTTTGACACTAGTGGAGATGTATGACATCGTTGAGGTGTTTACCAAGCCAATTAGTTTCAGCTAATTTTCTAAGCCACAGTTTTGAATGTAGACAGTTTACAATAAAAGGAGAAGGTCCTTTATGTCCTTTAAAACAGTTCCAAGAATAAACTGTAGTTTACTATTTTTAAGAATGATTTAAACAGATACTTTGCAATCCTATACACTCAGGTTTTCTGATGCATACATTACATTTTGTGATTTACATAGGAAACAAGTATACTTACGAAATGTATTTTGACCCATTCGTCACATGGTAATTAAATATCGAAAATGTTGATTTATTTCCCAATTAATGATTTGGAGCAGGTTAAGACTTAATGGTGGAATAGCATTGTAGTTTTTGTGGTGTAGTGCTACTTCAGCTTCTCTCTACTATGACTCAAATTCTACTCTAACTCTGGTTCCAACTGACCTGAGTGTAGTGGTGTTAATAAACAATGTGAAATCCAGAATCCGTAAAAGCAAAGCAACACACACAGTTTTTTTATTGTGCATTACAAGCACACCCAGACACACACCAAACATTATAATTTCAGCAGGGAAAGCAAACCAAAATATGATTGGAATGAAACTGAACAGTCAAGGATGGAAAAAATAAACCAGTGTCTTTGAGGATAAAAAAAGGAAAGAAAAAGATGCCTGCCTGCATGCCTGCCATGGGGTGCCATGGGGTGTGAGCTAAGCACAGAAATGTGCTTGTTTATAGTGACTAGTTATCCTGCTGGGATGGTGTTGGCCTACCACACTGCAGCCTCCCAGTACAAATACACAGTGTAGGTCAGGAGTTCAGGCCCTGCCTCGCTCACTGCTGCCAGCCCGTCTGCGCTTGGCATTATATTCTACCCTGACTCCTCCAAAACTAGAGAGAAACATCTTCTCATTTTCTGAACTCTAGTCCGACTGATACTGATACATTTTGAAAAAAATTACCTTTAAATTAAAGTTTTGACAAAGCATTGTATTGAATCAATATTTATTATAATGTGCGATTTACATTTTTAGCTTTCTTAAGATGCAGTCTGGGAAAATATTTTTTAAACCTCTTGTTTTGAATTGGACGTGTAATATTATGTTTATATGTACAGTAAATTCCAACTCATTACAGCTAATATCATACCAGGTAGCCACGATATTCCCCGCTTAAAAGAAAGAGGCAGTTGATAAATCATGACTGTGGTGAAAGAGATTGGATTTCACATGCTGAGGGACTAATATATTTTTTAAGTTGAATTAATGTTATGTGATTAATAAAACGCACCCCCCGGTCCAGGAGAGGGTGCTGTATTTTGTATTTTATGTTTTAGTCACTAAAGACAGACTAGAGAGTAAAATACCTGCTCAATCATTTTTGTAAATGTTGACAAGATGTTGGAGCATTACTAGATAGTCCCACACAAATCCAGAGTAGAGCCTGGAAAATATCCTACGTCATTTTATTATCTTTATCGATTGTAATATTGGGATTCAAACTTCATAAAATTCAAATACATTCCTGACAGAGTACAGTTGTCTTCATTGTTCAGTAAATAAAGCTGTGTACCTTGGCTCCAAGGTGAATTTAGTGATTTTAGTTTAAACCACTGCATTTAGGGGCTGAGGTGCTATCAGAAATAAATACAACATGTTACAATAAAACATTAACAACACTGTTATCCTAACTGAAAAACATGTGCTAAAAACCAGACAGAAATAGCCTTGTTAATGCATCTGGTACATTCATACATATTTAATGGTTCAAAACAAGACAGATTCCAGAGCAGCCCAGGTCCTTAGCCAGTGAGCTCTGCAATGGGCTTTATTTACTTTAAGACCTAACAGTAACTGTGCTCAGCAATCGACCGGATCCCCATATACGTAGACTGACTGGGTCTGTTCTCTGGTAAGCAGACCTTTAATAGTGTTCAAGAAAAACAGGTAGACTCCTTTTACACCGACCATCATTAGATCCTTAATAATATTTTGACACCTGGGAAAAAAGACTGAGTCGAGAAGTAATCTACAGAAGTATACTCCAGGTTTTCTAAGCAGACTCTTTAAAAAAAAGGACTGCTGACAATATTATTTATATGCATTTTACAGCAACATCGAGGCAAATCAGTCTCCTTAGTAATATGGTGTATGAAAGGATAGAGATCTTATACATGGGACATCCGCATATTTACATGTATCCACTGGAGCGTCATGAACCATAATGCCCTCCAACCTCAGTGGTAGCTATGTGTAACTCCCCTGAGAAGAGTAGTAGCTCAAACACCAAGCCTAGTAAACTGGGCTGTTGGGCTTGTTTCTGGACAGAAATGGGTCAAAAGAAGCACAGGGTGCACAGCACTTCCAGTCAGAACCAGATCCAAGTTACTTGGTGCTACATACAGAGACGAACTTTAGATGAACTCGGACAAGCGCCAGGGAGTAAAACACCATGCATAGCTGTGTCACTCGCTTCCCCTTCAAAACCCTACTGAGACAACAGAGAAAGAAGAAGCCAGCAGGCATGGAGAGCCCCCCTGGTCTCATAAGACACTGGCCCAATTGGGGGTGAGCTCCAGGGGGCAGGAGGACTGGGGGTAGGGGTGGAGGAGTGTTAAAATTGAATGAAAAATGAAAACATCATAGGAAATTAGAAATCACACATATAAACAACACTATCTATCACCAAAGCACATAGCACTGAAATATGGGAAAAGTCAGAGCTGGCAGATAATGAAAATGATATCTCCTTTATCCTCTATCCCATTTTGTTTCATGCACTAATGACTGTGAAACACTGTAGAGCTGCTTCCACATCAAACTCACACGGAGATAGCATCTCAATATCTCACAAGCCGACAAGTACAAATCTAAAGAACTCCAGGCCCATTCCACGCCATGTCGTACAAAGAGAAAATAATAGACAGGTTATATACACACTATCTCTCCTGAGCGGCTCGGAATTCAATCTGGACCCATTTAAAAAATGTCAAGGGATAGGGGTTTCTGTGGACAGACGACATCCCCTAAGCCTAATGTCACTGCATCTGCTCTTAATGCAATTATTGCGGTGACACTGTCTCTTTCACATCGGCACGGACATCTGAGAAGGCAGACAGAACATGAATTGAACGAGACACTCACAGAGGAGAGATTTGATAGGTAACAAGGGGCAATATTAAGATGCAGACAGTAATTTACCTCAAAAACTTCCCATCACCTATCCAACACCATTAAACCTTGTATGACAATTGATCCGGACTTTTTAACTGATTGTCCGGGTGTAGACTACAGAAGAACAACAAACTGGTCTGGACGGCAACAACACGGGCAAAGGCTAAAAACTAACAGATTCATAAACCAATTTGTTAACTTCGTATTGGAATTTAAGTCAAAGCAAAATAAGAAACATCAATGCGTGCTCTGCAACATTTCTTCAATGTGCACGGCTGTGAATTTTAAAATAAATTCCTCTGAAGATTTGAGGAATAGGCTACGTCAGAGCACATAACAAATCCCGTTTAAGTGGACGTCTAAAGCCTACACAAGGTAGGCCTACTTTTCTCCAGCAAGAATGTAGAATGAAGAACGTTTCCTTAAAAGTGTGTAGGCATATTTTACATAAAGTTAATAAATGCTATTGCCTACCTGTTTTTTCTTTGATTTCACACAAGACGTTGAAAAGAGCAGGCTTCATTCTGTGGCAATTCAAGGCGTGTTTCCTAAAATAAAACAAAGTATCTTTGAAAAAAGTTGTAGTCTATCAAATAAAAACTGTAATAATTTATTTATAATCGGTTTATGCGTAGGCTTTGCCGAAAGGCAATTGTGCAAAACATTTCTTCAATTGTGCAAAACATTTCTTCACATCGATTTTGTATTGATAGGCTGATTGCTAACTTAAAATTTACTAAATTGATTTTATTTCCTATAATTATATAATAAGTACGTAAACTATTATTCTAAATGTAATTACTGATATTGTTCGTATAAGTGGAAGCAGATAAAGTCAGTAAACTAGAATATATGGTTACGTACTACTGTGACTAAATGTCATGCAAAATAACATAATTTGGCAGCAATAAGAAAAAAATATTTAGAACAATTTCATTATTTATTTTGTTTGAAAAAAGTAATGTCAACAAGTATGACCTGTCTTGTATATTGTGGACGTTGTAACAGTAATGTTTATCACATGGAAACACAAAGGCATACCGTTTGAAAAGGTTGCCCAAATTGTTTTATGGCATTTTGAATTATATCTCCTGTTCAACCTCAAGATGCTAAACAGACAGCTTAAGCGCACCACGCAGGTACAGTATGAGCAACACTATTCGGCTTCTTCTACAAAATATGGAAAAGATTTAATGCAAATTATTTTATAATTTTTTTGCCCATTGTACAGCCTATATAAATAACAAAAGAAAGCAAATTACCTAATAGTCAATTTTTTCATTGAGGCATTGACTTATCAATTGTTGTATTTTGTTTGGATTGAAGGAGTGAGCTGTCTTTGAAAACAAGTTAATAAAATAATGTTGTCAATCAGTGTAGTCTACATTTTTTTAACAAATCACATACGCAGACATAAGATGTCAGATGAACCAATGATTGATTTGTTTGTCAAAGACGTAAAAACACACTGAATAGCAGTTCGAACGGCTGCAATTTAATATAACTTTTGGAATTTCACAATAAAATTATTAAGTCTACTAATACAAATAAGATGCATTTCGAAGTGTAGCCTACATTTGGTGACTGGCGCACTGTCGATTTAATTATTTTTACAAACGTTTGCCCGCTTTATTGTGTTGTTTGTCGGGAATGCGTAATTACTTTCCATTATACCAATTTACACATTATCACTATAAATCTAACTTGCTTATCATGTCTTCATATTATCCATAGCTTTTGAATGCATATGCAACAGTAGTTTGCCATATTCTATGTATATGGTGAAGAAAGCCAATTGACTACTACTGCGCAAATTTATGACACCTTACCTGGCTTGAGCTTCGTCCAGACTTTGGTCTGTGATGGTCATTATTTGCTGTAAAATGTCTCCAATGTCCTGTTTTCTCCCATCGCCGTCTGTTCCTCCAGTGCCGTCCATGTGTTGCGACAGGCCGGGATGCCCTGCCATCCCTACTCCCGCATGAGAGTGCATCAACCGCGGTTGCTCATCCATCTCTTCGGATCTATTTATATATCACTTCCGTACCAATCTTGCAAAGTAGGTCCCTTGACGAATTCCGACGGACCTTTTTGTCGGGTTAAGGGATTCACGTTCTGGTTCGCTTTCTCGCGCTCCTGAGTTCCCAAAGACCGGGAGTCGGAGAGGAAGAGAAAAACAAGCACTCTCGCTCTTTCTGCTCTCCCAGCTGGTCTGAACTAAATGTGAAATCTAATATAAAAAAACTGCCTTGAGCAGATCAGTCTATGCGTTTTTAAAGATAAGCAGACTTCAACTACAAATGTGAGTCTTGTTTGCGTCTCCTCTTCGTGTGTCAGTGCATGTGTGTTCCGAAACCCAAGCCCCTTTCTCTAACAGAAGCCTGCGCTGTTTCGAAGGTGGCTTACGGAAACATGAAGTGCATGATATTTCGACTTGTTCCATCCGCTCGCTTTTGTTTCGTACAGTACCGTACGGCAGTCACTGGAAGGCAGCACAAAGCTAGAGTATGAAAGTCAGACTCCGCCTACGCGACATGATTTGGAATAGAGACCACTTAGCTCCACCTTGAGGTGCCTCTCGTGAAACGTCAATCATAGCGCGATGTGAAGGATGGCTGCAGGAGCAAAGCTTGGAGATATGGCCAGCTCGAGGGGACAGTTCGGAGAGGCAACCATGTGATGTATAGAACCTGAACTCCAAATAAATAATAGTGGGTTGACGCAAGAGGTCTGCTGTAGTTTCCCCTCTGACCGGGGAAGCATCTCCATTTTGCCTAGAAGAAGATTTATCACAGTGACCGAGCTCCACTAATTGACAACCTTCTGTATTTAGGAAAATGATTAGATAGATAAGGTACTAACTGGTATTTAAAACGTTAGATTCCAGCCAGCGAAGAATCCACTAAAGTAGAATTATCACAGTGAATCACTATAGAGAAAAAAATATGATAATACAATTCCTTTAGTTTTTGATTTGTATTTAAAAAAGAATCTGTGTATATTTAAATTACCATGCACTGTATCACACACTGTCCTCACATTGTTTCTGATTATTTCAAGTAGGTGGGCATACAATACCTTCTACACTTAGGAGGGCTTCGCATGGCTGGGTTTGGTTGCTCCTAATGTAAGCTGGTGACCCATGGTGCGCAGCCAAGCAGTAAGGCCTGTGTCTGTCTGGCCAGGCTGAAAAGTGCCCTTCGGGCCCAAGCAGCGTAGTACATTGCAGTGTTGCAAATAGCACTCTTTTCCCTTTTCTACAGCACTAAATTCGACCAGAGCCCTATGGGGATTAGTCTAACATTTGGAACACAAGGAGAGAGCATCCAGCAGCCTTACAGCATGGCTCCTGCTACTAGGCTACACAGCTAGGGAGGACGGGGTGGGTGCTTAGAGTGAGGGCCAAAGCTGTGAAGTGTGTAAGGAAAGGAGAAACCATGATGTACTATAATGCTAGATATACACTCACCTAAAGGATTATTAGGAACACCCGTTCAATTTCTCCTTAATGCAATGACCTACTCAACCAATCACATGGCAGTTGCTTCAAGGCATTTAGGGGTGTGGTCCTGGTCAAGACAATCTCTTGAACTCCAAACTGAATGTCAGAATGGGAAAGAAAGGTGATGTAAGCAATTTTGAGCGTGGCATGGTTGTTGGTGCTAGACAGGCCGGTCTGAGTATTTCACAATCTGCTCAGTTACTGGGATTTTCACGCACAACCATTTCTAGGGTTTACAAAGAATGGTGTGAAAAGGTAAAAACAGCCAGTATGGCAGTATGACAGTCCTGTGGGCAAAAATTACTTGTGGATGCTACAGGTCAAAGAAGAATGGGCCGATTGCTTCAAGCTGATAGAAGGGCAACTTTGACTGAAATAAACTCGTTACAACTGATGCATGCAGCAAAGCATTTGTGAAGCCACAACACGGATGGGCTACAACAGCAGAAGACCCCACCGGGAACCATTCATCTCCAGTACAAATAGGAAAAAGAGGCTACAATTTGCAAGACCTCACCAAAATTGGACAGTTGAAGACTGGAAAAATGTTGCCTGGTCTGATGAGTCTCGATTTCTGTTGAGACATTCAGATGGTAGAGTCAGAATTTGGCGTAAACAGAATTAGAACATGGATCTATCATGCCTTGTTACCACTATGCAGGCTGGTGGTGGTGGTGTAATGGTTTGGGGGATGTTTTCTTGGCACACTTTAGGCCCCTTAGTGCCAATTGGGCATCGTTTAAATGCCACAGCCTACCTGAGCATTGTTTCTGACCATGTCCATCCCTTTATGGCCACCATGTACCCATCCTCTGATGGCTACAGGACCATGTCACAAAGCTTGAATCATTTCAAATTGGTTTCTTGAACATGACAATGAGTTCACTGTACTAAAATGGCCCCCACAGTCACCAGATCTTAACCCAAAAGAGCATCTCTGGGATGTGGTGGAACGGGAGCTTCTTGCCCTGGATGTGCATCCCACAAATCTCCATCAACTGCAAGATGCTATCCTATCAATATGGGCCAACATTTCTAAAGAATGCTTTCAGCACCTTGTTGAATCAATGCCACATAGAATTAAGGCAGTTCTGAAGGCAAAAGAGGGTCAAACACAGTATTAGTATGGTGTTCCTAATAATCCTTTAGGTGAGTGTACACTCCAGTTTAGAACTGGATTAAAAGAAACTGAGTAGGCAAACATTTTTCTGTCAAACATGACTGAAATACAACAGGGCTCTGAGCTGAGAGTGATGTATCACATATTTTTTCTTAAAATGTTTCCTCTGACCTGTAGGTTGTTTTTATTGTTGTTTTACAAAGTTTCACAAATTAACTATAACTATTGGAATACAGATGTATAGCAAATTGGGCTGAACAGTACTGACACCGACATGTCCAACTCTCTTTTAAAGTTCAAAATGTAGCAAGATGCAATTGTATCTTTGAGGCTGGTCTAACTTTTCCTTCCATACACACACACGCACTCACACAAACACACGCTTGTCTTTCTATCTTTGTGGTGCCCTGAAAACTGATTTTGACCTATAATTCAATGTTCCCTATTTCCTAGCCCTAAATCTAACCATTACCCTAACCCTAACCTTAACCTTACCCTAACCTCAGTAATCAAACATTAGTTCCTGAATTTAACCTTGGAATAATGCCTAACCCTAAACCTAATCGGTAATGGCTAAACCTAATAGTAACCCCAATTCTAACACTATGACCGAAAATAAGTTCTTAAACCTAACCCCTGAGCCATGAATTGCAATTCCCCTCATGGGGCCATCCCCACAAGGTAAAATTTGTCCCCACAAGGTCTAATTTTACATCTTTTTGTCAGGTTTATATGGTCGTGGGGCCATCGGCAAAATTTCAGGGCCCCACAACCATACAAAAACAAGTCCACACAAACACGCACGCAGTCTTGTACAGCTAACGTCGTGGGTACCAGAAAACATAAAAGTCCACGTTACCTAACCTTAAACTAACCCTTACCTGAACTTAACACCTTAACATAAGCCCTAACTTTAAATTCACCCTAACTTCAATCTCAATAACCTAACATTTATGCTTAAAATTAACCTTCCCATAATGCCTACAATTAACCTTAAACCTAACCTTTAATTTCTGAACCTGAAAGTAAGCTAAATTGCAACCCTAAACCTAATTGTAACATTGTCCCTAAACTTAACCCCTGAGCAAGGAATTGACTTTTTCCTCATGGGGAGCGGCAACAGGTCCTAACATGGGCATTTTTGTCAAGTTTTACTATCTTTGTGAAGACTTTTAGTCCTAATATGCACAGGTAAACCAAAACACACACACACTATGATGAGTGAAGGGCTACTAGACACACACAAGCACACATAACACATGTACAACCACACACAAACCTAAACCTTTCTATTGCTACCTCAGCTGCATGGGAGTCAGTGGCTGTTTAAATGGCCATCAGAATATGTATGATGTAGAAGGGGTTAGTGTGGTAAATGTTCCTGCCATCTGCTAAGTAGAAGAGTAATGAGAATACCTGAGGGGTAGTGTTTCAGTAGCAGACAGACATCTACCACCGAGGAACATCTGCTGAGCTTTCTGACCAGCCAACACATTTTGCTATAGTTAAACATGGGCTGATGCTTTCTATTTAATGATATGCATAGCCAACAAAAGAATGAACGAATAAAACGTGTTTCATCCATCATTTAAAGTGTATTCAGTGGATTGTCTGTTTATTTGCCATATAGGTAAATCCAACATTGTTCAATTGATTTTGACAGTTGAAAGACAAGACAGTTGAAAGACAAGAGAAAATGCTAATAAACCAATTAGCTAAATTATTTTTAATGATCTGCTGTACAATGGCAGAGTGCATGGTAGACTTGTAAATAGGCGCTTCCAAACATAACTAAAAGCTTGCTGTATTGAATCCAGTGCTGGCAAGATACAACACATCTTCAATGACATTGAAAAAGTTTTCCTAGTCATAGCTGGTAAAATTATGGTACAAATAATATTGATTGACATAACAAAGCACATCAATTTCATATTACAGTAAACCCATTTGTCGAAGGGGGGTATGGAAAAAGCTACTGTGCATTATTTTTTGTTCCCATGTTGATGCAATTGTCATAAGTAAAAAAATCATATTCCATATATACATTCTATGTATGTGTAATTTTATTAAAAGGAATGAGAGCAGAAGTGTCTTACAGTCAGGTCAGACCCAAATCAATATGGGGTGAGGAGAAGCCATTTACACCTTTGTAAAGAAATACAGAACCAAAAACATCCATTCTTAATTAAATGACTTAGAGCATCCAAATAGAACTAGAGAATCAAGGGCATCCATAGAGAATGAAGGAACATAGAGCATCCATGTAGAACTACACAACGTAGGATCAGAGGACATACATTTTCTGTACAGAACCAGACAACATACTGTAGAACACCCAAATAGAACCAGAGAACAAAGAGCATCCACTTAGAACCAGAGAACATTGAGCATCTACATTATATTTATAGAACATTGAACATCTACATATATAGAACCAGAAAACATTAAAGGACAACTCTGGTGCAATATGAACCTGGGGGTTAATAACACATTGGCACAGTGTGGAGTCTGTTTTCTGACAATGGCATCTGGCTGTATACATGAACGGTCTTTTAAATAATATTTTTAATAAACTGTCTGAACACTTATAAGTTCTCAATGCTTTGGTTTGCATGTAGGGACCCTCATTATGCTACCGTGGAAGTGTGGTGCTATTTTGAGCCTTGTTAGTGGTATAAAATAGCAATTTATTTTTACTTCATCCATGCCCTCACAACTAGCATTTTAAGGTAATTATCAGTTCGCACTAAAACTGGGCACATTCGATTAGCATGAACACATATCCCAGAGAACGGTCGACTCGGTACCAATGTGTTATTAACCCCTAGGTTCATTTTGCGCCTAAGATGTCCTTTAAGCATCTACATATATAGAACCAGAGAAAATTGAGATGTACAACCATAAACATAGAGCATTAATATTGAAATGTAAACATACGGGAAAGCATGACCTGTTGATCTGTACTCACTCATCCTGGGACACCCTTCCAGTGACCTCAATACTGGCTTTTTTTGTGGAAAGTGTAATTGAAAGGCTCCTTTCAAGGAATACAGCAGATCGTATGTATTGGATGTATGCACTATCACGTGGTATTAGGTCTCCTTGGTAAAATATGAAGACACCCCTGACAGGTAGTTGTTGACATTACAAAATATCATCTTGGAACAGTACGATTGCTGCATATCACTAAAGACATGAAGTAACGCCAAGCAATACATCATGTTTCTCATGTATGAAAGCACCTCAGTGTAATAATTTAAAACACATCTGAGGGACAACACAAAGTCCACACCCAACACTCTACCGCTGTGAGCCACATGCCTGTGTGTGGTGTTCACTCTTGTGGTTAGTCTAAGATGTCTGTGAGCCAATGGGAGCTGACAGTGGTGCGGTCTGAGGTGGATCTGTGTACTTTTCCCTTCGCTCTACTGCAGTGGTTCTCAAACTTCTCCTGGGGACCCCCAGTCATGCCACATATTAGATGTATCCCAGAACTAGCATACCTGAATCAACTTGTCAACTAACCATCAAGCCCTAACCTGCTTGAATCAAATGAGCTAGTTCAGGGAGGAGAGGTTTGAGGACCACTGCAGTCGAGTGCATAGTGCCTGAGAGTCAGCGCTTTGCTGTCCTGGGCCTCGGGTCATCTCTCTTCATGACTGTCTCTGGTTCTTTGAATCTCACTCACCCTGATTCTTTTTTCCTCTTCCACAAGGACTGCTAGGCTGCTAACTGTAAAGCTATAGCCTTTATTACAGTGTGCATTTTCATGTTTTTCTTTTATTCCTTTGAAATGTCATGTAGGATGAAAGGGAAAGGAAAAGGATTGAGATTTCACCTAAAGTATAGAAGAAACATCTAACGAGGCTACATAAAAGAACAGTCGCTCCAGATGTCCGTTAATGAAATTGAATGGGAGAGAGTCTGCGTGACACAGTATGAGAATGAGGCCTCATCCATTCTGTGTTGAATGAGTTGACTGACTGAACGCTGCTGAAAATCAAAGACATTGTCTGTCTGAATTCTTAGGAGACTAGATATTATTAATCATGGCATTCCACTGCTCTGACATGTATTGGCGGCACAGAATGTTCACAATGTATGCCATTAATGCACTGATGATATGCCATTTTTATTTTATCAGCACTAATATAAAATAGATTATTGTAGTATAGATTAAGTGGTACAGCATCATTTCATAAGTTCTTGTTTCTCAAAACAACTGATTGTGAGACATTGCTGTTTGCTTTTCCCAAGCCTTCCCCTAAAGGTGTAACATACATCCACTTAAGCACATACAGTATGTTTTGTATATTATACTGTTTAAACAGCTCTGGGTAAAATTAATACCACTGCTAATGTTTCTTAAATGAACCCCATTGAAAAGCTCTGGAATGTGATCAAGAGGAAGATGGTCACAAGCTATCAAACAAATTCAAGCAGCTTGAATTCTTGGGCCAGGAGTGGCATAAAGTCACCGAACATCAATGTGCAAGACTGGTGAAGAGCATGACAAGATGCTTGAAAGACAATAATTATTATTCCACTAAATATTGATTACTGAACTCTTCCTAAGTTAACACATTCGTATTCTGTTGTTTAAAAATGAATATGAACTTATTGGGCCCTATTTTAATGATCTGAAACGCAAGTATCAAAAGCAAAACGCAAGTGACTTTGTGGGCGGAGCTCTAAAAATGGGTAGGTCTGAATTAGCTACATTAGTCAAAGGTGTGGTTTGGGCGTAACGTGCAATAAACCAATCAGAGCATCATCTCACATTCCTTTTAAGAGCAGGCGCCCTTGTTCCATGGCAGATTGCTATTATAACAACGGATTGCTATAGGTTTTTTTTACAAAAGGTATATAAAGAAATGTCACAAAGACAAACTATCCGATGATTTGGGCTCACTCTCACTGAAGGTAATGAATGTATGGTGATATTTTTGCAATGTAGTCTTAACATTAGACTGAGATTACTTTGTTTACCTCAATATAGATAATGCAGCAGCTCTTTTGTCAAATAAGCTCTCCTCTCCAGTTCTGCTGCTGGGGCATTTGTGTAAAGTGGCACCAGCACAAGTTCAACATCACATCTCCTTAAGTCCTCTAATATTCCCTCATTTATGCCATCAACCATGAATCATGGAAACGTTGTGTAAAACACTAGCCTGGCAAGCAAGACCCACATCAAGATGTTGGGTCTGGGAGCTCACCATTGGCAGTGCTGAATCCGAGGCTCGGAATAAACGGTTGTCTTTCAAATTCCCTATGCACACAATAGGATAGCGCTACAACCAACCAGAGCAACGAAGTGCGTCTAGATTTCTAGGCTAGTACACCTAAAAAAATACCCTTCTTGAAACAAGCTAAATAATCTTAAATCTGGCCAAATTGTCCTGTATCAAACAAATAAATCTGCCAATGGGGTAAGCATTTTTTCCTTGCCAAGAATTCTTAAAATTAGCAAAAAAGTCTTGACACTGAGAAGCACAGATTTATCTTAAAACTAAATAAAAATGCTAAAAACTAAGCGAGTTTAGCTAGATACAAGCACTTGAAAAATAGTTATTTTAGATATAAATCCTTAAAATTAGTTTTTTTAGTCAATTGTTCTTATTTTGAGAGTTTTTTTCTTTTAATAAAATTCCTAAATTAGCACAAAAATCTTAAAATGAGATGAAATTTCTTGAAAAAGACCAAGCAATATAAGTTACTTTTTCTTAAAGGGATACTTCACCCTACAGCGATGTGGAGGGGCTAGTAGCTTCTCCCAGACATTTTTAGAACAGTGAGATATGTTTAATACATGCCAGGCTAGCGTAAGAGCAAGATTTGAAATTCCGCAGGGAAGTTTCACACGCTGACGTCACGGTGGAAATCCAATCGACTGTGGAGATAGGAAAATGAATGTAGGCATGTATTCGGTCGCGAAAATAAGCATCCCTGTTATACTGATCTGGCTTTCAAACCTACTCTCTTAAAGCCTCGGTTGTCCTTGATTTTTTAAGGTATAGTGACACAACGGCAGGAGTACAGGACCCAAAAGCGGACACAGAGACAACTGTAAGCTTAACAGGTTTAATGGGATAAGGCAGTTCAATAGTGGATAAACAGGCAAGGTTGGCAACAAGTGGTCAGAGGTTCAGGTAGTCCAATAAGGGAAAGGCAGGAGCGTAGACGTAACTCAGGCTTAGGTCGGTACCGGGGG
>JACXGM010002909.1:31868-44476 GCA_016801145.1 Umbra pygmaea | reverse complement strand
AGCTCCTAATTGACCTAGTGCCTAACTGACCCAGCTCCTAATTGACCTAGTGCCTAACTGACCTAGCTCCTA
Source organism: Umbra pygmaea (assembly GCA_016801145.1). Classification (NCBI taxonomy): domain Eukaryota; kingdom Metazoa; phylum Chordata; class Actinopteri; order Esociformes; family Umbridae; genus Umbra; species Umbra pygmaea. Next base: position 44,404 of record JACXGM010002909.1, on the reverse strand, counting down.
ATAGACCCAGCACCTAATTGACCCAGCTCCTAATTGACCAACTCCTAGTTGACCCAGCTCCTAATTGACCTAGAGCCTAACTGACCTAGCTCCTAATAAACCCATCACCTAACTGACCCAGCTCCTAATTGACCTAGTGCCTAACTGACCCAGCTCCTAATTGACCTAGAGCCTAACTGACCTAGCTCCTAATAAACCCAGCAGCTAACTGACCCAGCTCCTAATTGACCTAGTGCCAAACTGAACCAGCTCCTGATTGACCTAGAGCCTAACTGATCTAGCTCCTAATTGACCTAAAGCCTAATTGACCCAGCTCCTAATTGACCTAGTGCCTAACTGACCTAGCTCCTAATAAACCCAGCACCTAATTGTCCCAGCTCCTAATTGGCCTATTTCATTTCTCTATATCTCTTTGTGAGCTTATTAAAATCACTCTCTCACTACCTGCTTCTGTGTTGCTGCTTTCCTCTTTCTCTGAATATCCTCTCACTTTTTCCTCTCCAAAACCACATTATTTCAACCACTTCTTTCTTTACTCCTTACAGGGTATTTGTGTGAGCAATTGATTTCTGTGTGTATGTGTGAGATAGAGAGAAAGGAAATGGACAGCGTGGGAACGTATGGTGTGTCTAAAGCATTTACTTGTTGAAAGTCAAATGTTGGCTGAATTGTCAGCCGCCATGACCTCACCTCAAACACCAACGAAGAGACTGAAAAGTCATATATATCTGCTGCATTTCTTCAGGGTTAAGGGCATTTGACAGAGCCATGCTGAGACAGTGCCAAACAGTGAGTTCCAGGCTTTCAGAATAAGAGTTGGACACAGTAATGTGCAAACGTATTAGTCAGCCTAGAAACATCATGTAATACCATCAGAGAGGCGACTATAAAGGACTATCTTCAGTGAAAAGAAGAACAAGAAGTTCTGCAACAAATGGTATGGCCTCCACAGAGCCATGATCTCACCAACATCGAGGCTGTCCAGGATTACCTGGACAGACAGAAGCAAGAGAGACAGCCAAAGTCCGTAGAAGAATTGTGGCATGTTCTCCAAGACGCTTGGAAAAATTTACCAGTTAATCTTTTTATAAAACAGCATGAAGGTGTTCCTAAGAGAATCTATGTAGTTTTATAGACATAGCCACACCAAATATGTTTTTTAGTTTTATATTCAGGAACTTTTTATTGTGTTGCTTTTAAAAGCATCTTTGGTTTACAGACTCTTTTTACATGTGCCTAAGACTTTTACAGTACTGAATGTTGTCAATTTAGTTGATTTTATTACAAGGTTTGTTGGGGGGGGGTATATTGTCACATATGGTCCCTTGCTCACTGGTTATTGCCCTTCAATACGGGAAAATAAATGCTAGAATGTGAGAATCCAAACAAAGCTGTCTTTTGTCAGGCCTATCCTTCTTAGGCTAGACAAGAAAGAGGTTTCCTGGGTTGATGTAGTGGGCAGATTACAACTATGACAAACACAACACATTGTTGGGAGTTTCTGCATTACTGTATTTCTTCAAAAAGAACAGGAGTTTTGAATTTGTATTATTTACCAAGCTAAAAAAGGACTACTTTCTGTTTGTCTATGTAACCATTGTTTGGGGTGTATTTATTTTGTTTAATTGACAGGACAGTAGGAATCAGAGACTATGGAGCTAGGTATGTAGAGGGAGACAGAGAGGAAGGGCACAGGATATCGGCTGAGTTGGGGCTCAAACCCTGTTGGGAGAGTTGGGAGCGCTTAGCCCATTGGAGCTTTAGTTATTGAAAAGTGTTCTCCAGGCAGATCTGGCTTGGAGGCAGGAGTTATTTGATTGGTTGATTCAAAACTGAGGGCGGACCTCACATTAAGTTTAATTTTGATTTATAATTAAGATTTATATATCTATATAGTACAGGATTATATTTTAACACTCCAGTGTGGTTAAGGTTATGGTTAAGGTCAGGTGTATGGTTAGATATGATTAAAAACGGAGAAAAATATGCTCATGTGCACATTTCTGATGTCATGTGAGGTCCGCCCTCAGTTTTGAATCAACCAATCAAATTGGAGAACACTTTTCAATAACTAAAAGTCCTATGAGCGGAGCTTAGAGCGCCACACCAAACTCTGGCACGATAGACTCCTCCCTAATACTTTCCTTAGACTCTTGTAAACACAGGAAGTAGGAAGTAAAATGAAGTTATCTAAATCGGGTTATGTTGCTCCAATTATATGAATCTACCTTCAGGGGAAACATCCTGTGTCTATCTCTGTTGCTGTCAACTGTCTGTCTGGAGACATGAGTTGGCTCTGCCATAGTCACGTACTCGCCGTACTGTGTCCTGCGTTCACAACAACACTGCTGAACACACACAACTGTAAGAGTAGGGGCCGCTGAAAGGAAGACTGCACCTGATCAGAGAACAGTATTAAACAGCCACTATGACCTCCATGATGTTGAAGCCATTCCATTGACTCCATTCCAGACATTAGTATGAGCTGTTCCCAGTGTTGGGCAAAGTTACTTTTAGGATTCATTTTTAGTTACTTGATGAGTTCACAAGTTTTGGTTTGGCTAATTGAGACAAAATTATCAGGTAAATGGAGTTTACTTACTGGTGACCATGATTTATATTTTGTTTCTTTCTATTTGTTTCATAGGTCACTGTCAAGATATGAACTCCATTTAACTGATAATTTTGTCTTAATTAGGCACTTCCCAAAACTTAAACTCATCCAGTAACTGAAAAGTAATCCTAAAAGTAACTTTGCCCAACAGTGGCTGTTCCCACGTACATCCACGAACACGCTCACTTACACACAGACACACACACAAACACACACAGACACACACACAGACACACACAGACAAACTCACACAGGTCCAGACTGGAGCCATTGGGGGAGATTTAAACAAATGTGAACATGGTGGCTTTGGTTGGGTTTTCAAGTTCTGAGGGAGGACCATGTATCCAGTATGAGAGAGTAGATAACATGTTTACAAATCAGTCACCTTGCTCTGAACTGACAAATGTATGAATTTCTGTCTGATGTAGGCCAGTGTCTTATGTAGGCTAGCAAAGAGCACATCTGATTTAGGCCAGAGTAGAGCAGGCCATGTGTTTACTACAGGTCTGATATACAGTAGGCCAGGGTAGAATAGGCCATGTGTTTACTACAGGTCTGATATACAGTAGGCCAAGGTAGAATAGGCCATGTGTTTACTACAGGTCTGATATACAGTAGGCCAGGGTAGAATAGGCCATGTGTTTACTACAGGTCTGATATACAGTAGGCCAGGGTAGAATAGGCCATGTGTTTACTACAGGTCTGATATAGAGTAGGCCAGGGTAGAATAGGCCATGTGTTTACTACAGGTCTGATATACAGTAGGCCAGGGTAGAATAGGCCATGTGTTTACTACAGGTCTGATATACAGTAGGCCAGGGTAGAATAGGCCATGTGTTCACTCCAGGTCTGATTTAGGCCAGGGTTAAGGAGGTCATGTGTTTACCACAGAATCCAGTAAGTTGTATGGGAGAACTCACAGCTAAAGAAAACACAGCTAGAAGAGTCAGAGCAGCAAATCAAAGCGAAATCGGTTCTGGGCTAAGGCTAGCCTGGTAACGGATCTTTTTATGTTGTATTGCCAATAGGATGGTTATCATCACACAGATCCTGGAACTACGTTTACAATTTTATTTCAGGTTGTACAGTTGTTTGTACTGTAGCCTTGCATTAAGGTCATGTACAACTGTACAGTGGACTGTGATAGAAACACCAACATTAGTATGTACAGTGGCTCTTGAATGTTTGTGAACCCTATAGACTATTCTATATTTCTGCATAAATATGATCTAAAACATCATCAGATTGTCACACAAGTAGTAAAAGTAGATACAGAGAAACCAATAAAACAAATGAGAAAAAACAATATTGAGGAAATTTATCCATTATTATGTATCTGTGAGTGGCAAAGTAACCTTTGCTTTCAGTACCTTTGCTTTCAGTTTAAATAAAACAGGGTGCCCACTAAAAGATTCAGGTAACTGTTGAATTCAGAATTCATTTTTCCATCAACGATGGCAAGCAGTCTTGGCCCAGATGCAGCAAAACAGGCCCAAAACATGATACTACTACCACCATGTTTCACAGATAGAATAAGGTTCTTCTGGAATGCAGTGTTTTCCTTTCGCCAAACATAATGCATCTCATTTAAACCAAAATTTTGGACTTGTACAGTTGTCCTCAAAGGTTTGCATAGCCCTGGAGAATTGGTAATAGATATACAATTTCTAAAGAACATGAGTGAGCAGGAAAAACTATTGGTTTTTATTTCTCATGGGATTCATATTCAACTGTAGGTCTAAACAGAATGGCACAATCATAAAACATAAACATGGCTACACAGAAAATAATGAAATGACCCCTGTTCAAAAGTCTGCATGCCCTCAGTTCTAAATACGTTGTGTTCTCTTTAGCAGAAATGACAGTATGCAGTAGTTTTTGATAGTTTTCTATTAGGCACTGAATTCGTGCCCATTCGTCTTGCAAAATGCCTCCAGGTCATGCAAAATCCTTGGTCATCTTGCATGAACCGCATGTTGAGCTCTCCCCAGAGTGGCTCAATGATAAGGTCCAGAATCTTGACATTTTTCTGCTGTAACCACTGGAGGGTCAACTTGGCATTGTGCTTAGGGTCCATGTCATGCTGGAAAGTCCTAGAGCGTCCCATGCACAGCTTTCGTGTAGAAGAATGCAAATTGTCTGCCAGTATTGTCCGATAACATCCTGCATTCATCTTGCCATCAATTTACACAAGGTTACCCATGTCTATAGAGCTCACACAACCCCAAAACATCAGTGAGCCACCACCATGCTTCCCAGTAGGGATGGTACTCAGTAGGGATGGTATTCTTTTCACTATTGTTGACCCCTCTGGTTGTGACCATAAAACTCTATTTCCGCTTCATAAAGAGGCGTGTCAAGGTTTTGTTGGGCATATTTTAACCAGGCTTTTTTGTGGCACTGGTGCAGTAAAGGCCTCTTTCTGGCAACGTGACCATGCAGCTAGTTTTTGTTCAAGTAACGTCGTATTATGCTCCTTGAAACAACCACACCGTCTTTTTCCAGAGCATGCTGTATGTCTCCCGAGAGGTTACCTGTGGGCTTTTCTTTGCATCCCGAACAGTTCTTTTGGCAGTTTTGGCAGAAATGATTCATGGTCTACCTGACCTTGGCTTGGTATCAAGATATCCTTGAATCTTCCACTTTTAATAAGTGATTGAACCGTACTGACAGGCATTTGCAAGGCTTTGGATATCTTTTTATGTCCTTTTCCAACTTTATGCAGTTCCAATACCTTATTACGCAAGTCTTTTGACAGTTCTTTTCTGCTCCCCATGGCTCAGTATCTAACCTGCTCAGTACATACATGTGAGAGCTAACATACGTATTGACTGTTCATACAAAGACACTTATTGCAATTTATCATGACACAGGTGTGGGAAATTAACCTTTAATTGCCATTTTAACCTGTGTGTGTACACTTTTGTTCAGGGCCATTTAGGTGATTTCTGTTCTCAGTATGGTTAACAAAAGAGCCAAACAACTGTGTGATAATTAATGGTGTCATATTAACACTATCCTTACATTACAGTCATATTGTCAAAATGAACCCTGAAATATATCAATTTCTGCCAGGGTATGCAAACTTATGAGCACAACTTTAAATCTAGATATTTTAAAATAGATTTCTGGCTTGTCGATGTGATCTTGAGCAAACTGCACAATGGCAGCAATGTTTTGTTTGGAGAGGAGTGTCTTTCTTCTCGTAACCATGCCATGCACACCATTGTTGTTCAGTGTTTTCCCGATGTTGAACTCATGAACATTGACATTAGCTAATGTGAGAGAGACCTTTAGTTGCTTAGAAGTTACCCAGGGTTTCTTTTCGACCTGACCTTGCAGACTATTACTCGCCCTCTTGGAGTGATCTTTGTTGGTCGACTGCTCCTGGGGAGGGTAACAATGGTCTTCAAAGTTCTTCATTTGTACACAACCTGTCTGAATATGGGACTGGTGGAGTGTAAGCTCTTTAGGCTTGGCTTAGTAACCTTTTCCTGCCTGATGAGCATCAACAAATCTTTTTCTCAGATCCTCAGAAATCTCCTTTGTTAGTGCCATGGTACACTTCCCCAAACGTGTTGTGAAGATCAGACTTTGATAGATCCCTGTTCATGAAATAAAACAGGGTGCCCACTCACACCTGATTGTCATCCGGTTGATTGACACACCTGATTGTCATCCCGTTGATTGACACACCTGTCTCTAATTAACTGCTCGTTCTAGAGGCTTACATACTTTTGCCACTCACAGATATGTAATAGCCTAATGGATAATTTTCCTCAATAAGTAAATGACCAAGTGTAATATTTTTGTCTAATTTGTTTAATTTGGTTCTCTTTATCTACTTCTAGGATGTGTGAAAATTTGATGAGGTTTTCTGTAATATTTATGCAGAAATATAAAAAAGTCCAAAGGGTTCACAGACCTTCAAGCACCACTGTAATTCTCTAGTCCTTTTTTCCATTGGATTCACACAGACAATGTCATATTTTCATTTTCAATGAGAATGTGTGTGGACGCTCCATTGAGGCCCATACAGTAAATACTCCATTATTAAGACCATCAGTCCAAGTTTATCTTATCTTCTCAGACAGAAGTCGTAAACAACATCATTGTACTGTGCTGGTGGTAACCCACAAATGTCATCAGCTTCATCTGTTATTGTCCGAAATCTTGAGCTATTTCACATGCTGTAGTACTGTTGAATATCAAACTATGTGGACAGTCTCCCACTCTGACATTTGGAATAAACGAGAGGCAGCTGACACATCAAAACCCCCCCAGTGTGTAACCTTCTGAGAGGCGGTGTGGGGGGCTTTCGGTAGGTAATACCCCCTCAAAACAGACTGAAGGTGGCTGAGAGAGAGACAGAGAGAGATCATTTATAGCGAAATTTGTAACGATTATAAACAAAACTCATTCCTAGTGTAATTCTGGACATCTGGAATGCTCAGTGTCTGTATTTTCTCTGTGGGTTTTGGAAGGCAGGGTCTGTGTCCTGAATAGCACTCTAGACCCTATGTAGTGCACTGGTTTTGACCAGAGCCGTGTACAATATAAAAGGATTAGGGTGCCATTTGGCAGGCAATGTGTTGTCAAAGAGCCTTAATGTAACTGATTCTCCCTTAACTCTACAGTACTGTCAGTCAATGCAGAAAGCCCAATATAGCTAAAGACGTTTATTTCATGGACAAAACATTTTTCTTCACTTTTCGCAAAAACATTTTCACCCCAATGCACATGGTTGTGTTCTCAAAGTTTTACTGGTATTTTCGGAAATCTTTGTCAACATTAGGGTATGTGATGCTGAGTCTTCCCATCAGGGTGGTGTGAATCAATCAGCAGGCATCTGATTCTGAATCAGTCATCAATCAGCAGGCATCTGATTGTGAATCAATCAGCAGACATCTGATTGGGAGTCAATCAGCAGACATCTGATTGTGAATCAATCAGCGGACATCTGATTCTGAATCAATCAGCAGACATCTGATTGTGAATCAATCAGCTTAGCCTGGAATTCCAATCTGTAAGCTGCTTCAGTTCAACTTTCTTCCACTCGTTTCCCCTGATTCAGACAGGACATACCAGGCTGCCTCAGCAGAATACAGCAGAACAGAAGCAGTGTTACACAGTCCAACATGATTCATAATGCAAATGCTGCAGATGAATGTACCACCCACTACACCACTGCAGTGAAAAATAGATCTACATTGCATCTTATAAGTGATATTCCATTGAGATGAATCATGTAGGAATAGGGATCGCATGGGAAACATCCATGATGTAACCACATGGTGCTGCTAATAATACAGTGGTTATTGGGTTATTGCACATTGAACATATTCACAGCTTATAACTGAACTGCAATAAATTTTATACTAATGTTTGATGTTTGCAAGGGATCGAAAAAACAGTGATCTGTTAAAAAGTATCTAAATTAACTCCATTATCCTCATGAACTACTGCTTGCATTGTTACGTTAAATTTTTAAAATTATTTATTATTGTCGTTTTTTCTGCACTAAGTTTTGGTGATAAGTAATTAATTAATTAGAATGTATTCACTACTGGTCCGTATATTTTTTCACCTAGCTTGATTTTAAAATATATGTAATTAGTGTCAGAGTTTGGTTGAGCTGCTGTCTCTGCCTTTCCACTCTGTCTCCTCCTAGATAAGATTATTATTTTCATGATAGAGGGAGACAGGCATTTACATTTAACTATCATGTACACAGACAGAATGACAGGTTTGACCTTTGCTTTCTGGGATTTGTACCAGAATCCTAACCTGTACTTGATACCAGTTTAGCTCCAAGATATTGACATATGGTTAATGTTCTGATATGTTGCATTGAACCATGATGTGCTAATACGTATCTAAATCACAGTATAGGCCTCCCACTTCAGGCTTTCACTCCAACGGGTGATAGTCTGGCCTTAAAGAAATCACGTTTCTTAAATGAATTTGAGAGAGGATAGGCGAGCTGAGAATAACCTGTATATGTTAGGAGAGGCCGGGTGAGGCCAGGGGTAACTTTTAGCTATGAATCAGGTTGTAAGGCCAGGAGTGAGTTATAGCTATGAATCAGGTTGTAAGGCCAGGAGTGAGTTATAGCTATGAATCAGGTTGTAAGGCCAGGAGTGAGTTATAGCTATGAATCAGGTTGTAAGGCCAGGAGTGAGTTATAGCTATGAATCAGGTTGTAAGGCCAGGAGTGAGTTTTAGCTATGAATCAGGTTGTAAGGCCAGGAGTGAGTTATAGCTATGAATCAGGTTGTAAGGCCAGGGGTAACTTTTAGCTATGAATCAGGTTGTAAGGCCAGGAGTGAGTTATAGCTAAGAGTCACAGGTCAAGCTGACAGGCGGTTTGTGGTGTTTGTTACTGTGTCTATGAGTGTGCGTATTGTAGCTGCAGGGCTCTGCTGACGTGGGATGAGAAATGTTGGGTTTTGTGTCGGTGCCGACCAAGCAAATGGAGCCAAACCTTGATGGCATCTTCAAAGAGAAGGCCACCAGTTACGCATGAAGTTAGTAGAGCGCTAGCTGTAGCCAACAACCTCGTATTTTCTTCCCTTCCTGGTGTTTAGGTTGTTTCAGAGTTGACCCCTGACCTCTGTTCATTGGCTATACACCGAGCCAGAGACCATGTCAGTCCCTGTGAACCCCCAGAGCCTGTGTTAAGATCGCTGTGGAGAAGAACAAGAAGTAGACTCAAAATGGCTTCAATTACACAGTTCCTAAAGAGCAAATTAGAGAATAGCAATTATGTGGAATGACTTAATTCGTGTCATAGCAGTAAAGTTGGGCTGTTGCCTCCACTGTAGCCGTCAGCTTTCAGGTTGTGTATTTTTATTGCTGGATAAGTGATGGTAATGAGATAGTAATAATAGCTATTTCCTAGGTGATGCACAGACAGAGTGGCTCTAGCCTGTAGCCTGTGGTTAAAAAGTGCAATGTATTCAAACAGAATTTTTCATCCATTCACAAAGAGGAGGTTTTGGATGAGCTCAGGAAACAGGATGCTAGAAGTCAACACAGGAAGTGAGGTAATATCACAGTCAATTTTCCTGTAAAAAAACAGTAAAAGTACTGGTGAATAACAAAAACCAGTACTATTTTACCTACATTTCCTTCAAGGCAATAATAGAAAATAATTTATAATAACAGTAAATCTATTTACTGTGTTTATAAAGTATTTTCTGTTATTGTTTTGAAGTTAATGTCTGTAAAATTATTGAAAAAGTACTGGCAACATATTACCTGTACTTTTTACAGTTTTTTCACAGATATTTTTTAGAGTGTAGGTCTGTGTCACCTTACAGGTTAGGGAGAGGGGGTATAGAGCAAGTAACATGACAGTTTTCGTGGTGTTGGCTTGGCATAAACATAAAGATAATGAAGCCAGTTTATCAACCCTGCATTATCATGAAAATATGAGTTAATTAATATGAAATAAATAAGAATCTTATGTTTTCAGAATTCCATGAACCTTCCTCCTGACAAGGCCAGACTGCTCAGACAGTATGACAATGAGAAGAAATGGGACCTCATCTGTGACCAGGTAGAGTTCTTTATTCAATCATGTACTGGGTGCTTTGAAATCCTAAGCACTGGTTGGCTGTGATATACAGTAGGAGCAGTGGTATGTTAGGCCATATAGCATGAGTATGACTGTTTTATAATAGCAATAGTGCATCTCTTGGGTTTGTGGTATGTTGGTAGTATAACACAGCTTAGTACAGAGTCCAAAGGTTGCTTTGTTTTTTAAGTATACTGGCCATATACCAGATTCCCCATGCCTATTTGCTTAATTCTATATGTCGCATAAAGACTAAACTTTGACAGGTCCCCAGATTTACACCTGTACACATTCTTAACATCTTCACAATACCAAGACCTACTTCACTACAGTCAGCTAGATTAATGATGCAAAACAGCTTTCAATGGTAATGTTCCTGGCTTTCACGAGATGCACCTATTCTTATTGAATCCTGCCATCTATTTACACACTGGCGCTTTTTGCCTTGATCATATTAACTGACTACCAGGATGACCCTGAGCCACAGTTCACGTGGAGAAGTCTGAGTTTACAGTGTGAACCTTGTGCTATGGCGGGTCTGAATCTCAGCCGTAGTCCTTCTTCTTTAATGTGTGAAGCTCTCTCCTGAAGTACTCACCCCCCACTTTTCCGGTGTGATGTATTAGGAGCGGTTTCAAGTGAAGAACCCTCCCCACACCTACATCTCCAAGCTACGCGGCTACCTGGACCCAGGAGTCACCCGCAAGAAGTTCCGAAGGCGGGTCCAGGAATCCACTAAGGTTCTGAGGGAACTGGAGATATCTCTGAGGACCAATCACATAGGGTGAGGTTCTGTTCTTATCCGTCAACCATCTTTCTGCTCTCCCTGGTCAGCCATTGATAATCTGAGATCAGCAACATTAGTGCCCATTTCACATTGTTTACCAGATACTGAACCTCTGCTAATACCACCCTCTGGTGCTATGATGTCACGCCTGGGGCTGGGGAACGCTAAAACAATAACGGCTGTTAGTGAAAGACAGATGGGAAATGATCTCCAACAATTCGGTTATCTCCCCCGTAAGAACGACCCTTGTCTTCATATCAGAAAGGCACTTTTGTCTTCTTCCTGTTTCCCTTCTCAGCGGGTTTACAGATTGTTTTCCCAATGCCCAGATCTCTTATTTAATTCCTATTGTTCTTTCACATAACACAGCAGCAATAGTCCCTACTGCAGTTCTTCTCTCCACAAGGCCCAGATGGTAGTCGTTGCATTGTGTTGCTAGGAAAGGAGCGGTCCACTCCCCCTTAACATCGTAGAAATCAGGAAGCTTTGTGGGACAGGAAGCATGGCTGGCTAACAATGAATCCTGAGGAAAAACACACAAAGGATCTCAGTACGGAACACTTTGCCTCTAATGGTTTGTTCTCCCATCAGAAACTTGTTGTTAGCTTCATCTGAATGCAAAATATTATTGTTCTTAATTAATATTTTTTGGGGATTATTTCATTTGACATTGTTAAGTATTTGTATCAAATCGTACTGGCGATGCAAGCACTATGCCCTACCACATAGGACCCAATTAAAATACATTTTGTTCCAAAATTCTATACATTATCTGCTGTAAATATATTTAGTGAAGTCGGTATGAGGATGTTATTCACCCTGGGTTGTGTGTTTCATTCCCATGGAGGTTTCCTTATATTTTACCTCTCAATAATATTTTGTTTCAACGTTTTTCCATCCATTGTTGGTGGATGGGGTGGGCTTTCCCCTTCACTGTGTAAAGCGCTTTGGGTTCCTTGATAACCGCTATATAAGTTGAAATTTTTTAAATAATTTTTTACTATTTCCTGATATAGGGCGCGTTATTTCCAGTCTGAGGCTGTAGTTGGGTTGGTCGCATAGATGTGGAACAAAAGTCCTGCGTGTGTCCGAATCCTGGCTCCTCTCCGATGAATTATTCCTGAAATAGCATCTGGTTGGAGAGGAAAACCAGAAGGGAGGGACCACTGGGGGGCCTGGTAGAAAGGAAACCAATGATGAAGCACGTCACCCCGCTTCTCGTTTACTCCAGTCTCTGCCTGATATCTCACATCTCTCTCTTCCTCTGGTTCTCTTCTCACCCCCCCAGACCAATGGTCTCCGGCATCCTGTTTCACCAAACAGTCCTCTCCTCCAGTAACCTCCCAGGCCAACATATTGAGGCTATTTTGAACCTTTTACCCAGTTTTTTTTATCTCCTGGGGTTTACAAAGGGGTAAACCAGGGTCTTGGAGCAAAGATGGAATGCAGACAAAATATCACTGTCAGGGGCTCCAATCTGAACCTCTCTCTCTCTCTCTCTCTCTCTCTCTCTCTCTCTCTCTCTCTCTCTCTCTCTCTCTCTCTCTCTCTCTCTC
>JACXGM010002909.1:0-31768 GCA_016801145.1 Umbra pygmaea | reverse complement strand
GTTAAATGGAAATGAAATCTGAAGCTTCGCTGTCTCGTGTACACTTTCCATTGCTGCCTTGCCAAGCCCTTTTTCTCTGTCAGGGATATATGGGTGGATAGAGTGGGGGGACCCCAGTCTGAGCAGACTTTAGTCTAGAAGACGGAGACGAAAATATGTTGGCATTTATAGTGCTCAGGAATGTGGGTAGTTGGTGTGTTCAGTCTGGACGCTGGGTTTCCTTTTCCATGTCTCTTGACTCTTAACTTTTACCATTAGACTGATTATCCTACATTATGAATCACACCATTGAGACAGAACTACACTGTCAAAGAAACTCTGTAAAAAACTGTAAAAGGTTTCGGCAACAAATATAACAGTACTTTTTCTATTATTTTACAAATATTTCCTTTAAGATAATAACAGAAAATACTTTAGAAACACAGTGGATGTCTGTTAACACACATAGCTGATATTACTTTTTAACGGACAACTGCTGTGTTTTTAAGGACTTTCTGTTATTATCTTGAAGGACGTGTCCATAAAAATAACAGAAAAAGTACTGGTAATTTGTTTCTAGTACTTTCTACAGTTTTTTCCACTGATACAGTGTATGTTCTGACCATGCTACATTATGCATCACACCATTGAGACAGGAGTATGTTCTGATCATGTGTGATCACCACAACCAACCATTGATTAAAACCAGTGTTCCACTGATAGAAATAGAATGGATAGAAAGGCTTTTCCAATTCAAATCAGTGTAGCAGAATGGTCAGAGCGGCAGCCATTTTTATCTGTACCATTCCATTGCAAAGATCTAGCGGGCAACTTCCGCATTAAACTGATTTGCGTGTTGTCACCATGCCAACTAATAACAATCGCCATTTTGTTGTGTACTAATCGAATGACCACGCCAAGCAGTTCACTGGCCTTTCCATCCATTCTATTTCTATGGTTTCACTGTTCTGGTTGGTAGAGAAAAAGCTCTTTAGCGTTCAGAATTAAGATCCCTGGCTAGCAGCAGGTTGTGTTGGCTCCTTCTGACCTCTGTCTCCATGTCACACAGGTGGGTCCGGGAGTTCCTCAACGATGAAAACAGAGGTCTGGATATCCTGGTGGAGTACCTCTCCTTTGCACAGTGCGCTGTCATGTGAGTATCTGCTTTGAAGAGACTGGAGGGACTCGAGCGTTGAGAAGTGCTGATTCAGACAGACAGGAATTCAGGAAAAAAACATTGTGTCTGTGAAATGTGTCAGTAGTCCACTGGGTGTATTCTGTGTTTATTGGATGTGCTGCTCTGCCTGATGTGTTGCAATGACTGGATGTTGGACTTGATTTGATCCACGTCTCTGTGCTTCTTTATTGCCATGCTGATATATCATGTAGTGGGACTAAATAGTAATGACTGAGCCTGTCAGCTCTTGTGTTGTACTAAGCTTCACTGTGCATTTCTACTGTATCTATAACATTTGACCTCTTACCAAGCTGCATTTCTAACCTAGTCTACCTTAACCCCTGTCTGCATATCTGTCTGTCTGTTGGCCTATTTGTCTGTCCGTCCATGTATATTTCCGTCTATATGTCGGTCCATCCGTGGCCCCAGGCTGAATTTTGAGGGTCTGGAGAATGGGGAAGAGACTTCCCTGGACAGGACTAAGTCCTGGAGTAGGTCTATAGAGGATCTACATCAGAGCCCCACCCAGCCATTCTGCAACACGCTGGTCCGCTCCGCGCGTCAGTCTGTGCTCCGGTACGTATCGTCTGCTAGTGTGTTGCTGCTGCTAGCGCTGCTGTTGCTGTGGCTCGCTCATCTAACCTGCTGGCTCTGAAGTATTATAGTATGTTAGCATGTTAGGTAGCAACCCACACACATTTTACCATGTTAGCATGGTAGCATGTTAGGTAGCAACCCACACAGATGTTACCATGTTAGCATGTTAGGTAGCAACCAAAGCAGATGTTAGCATGTCAACTATTCAAATTCGGTCAGTGGTCACCTGTTTAGGTCTTTGGAGGATAATAATAAGACTGATGAAGAGGGCTAGGGAATGTGTTGTCACTCCTGACCTTTTAAAATGAATTGTAATGAGGCCATGACAAGTCGTGCGTCTACAGTTTATGGGTAAACCTGTCTGCTGCTCCTGGAACAGCGATGGAGGATCGGTGGGTCTGGTTCTCCTGAACTCGGGTTTCCTACATCCAGATGTTCCTGGCTAGATCAGGGCTAGTGGTTCTGAGGTGCACATGTGTATCACCTGTCCTGGGATTGTTTTGCCTACTGAGAACATCACGCTCAGTGAGCGAAGGTCCAGGGCAGACACATATGCATGAACACCTGCAGTCCTGCACACAGAGAATGAGAGAAAGCAGAACAAAGATAGAAAGATGAGGCGATGTGTGACTATTCTGTGACGAGCAGGCAGTCTGTGGTAAACATGCTCCGTGCAGGAAACTAGCAGGCCCAGAATGCAATATTCAACAACCACATAGGCCAACCTGTGTGCCTTTCCCCGCAAGGCACCTCTGACACACTTTGAGCTAGCGCCACGGACCACAAACTCTGCACTCACATGGGTGCCGGATATAGTATGCAGCTCTTGTCCACAGCACCATAAAACCTAATTTCCTGCTGTCACATTAAAGATAAAGTACAAGATATGGTGAACTGTATCAAATGGGTTAAGGCTTAACACAAAAACTGGTAATGCTATTTGTCACAATATGGTAGATTGTGATTGTTTATATGAGTCAAGGAGGCTACACTTCTCCTGATGTTTTCGTTGATGTTATTCTGTGTTTTAGGTACGGCATGGCACCTAACACCAAAACCATCAAGAACTCACGCATCGTTAGCCAAAAGGATGACGTGCACGTTTGCATCATGTGTTTGCGGGCTATCATGAACTACCAGGTAGTGCCCGTTCACAGTGAATGAACACCATCAGCGTTGGACCTGTCACCAATGTACAGCACAACCAAATCCACATGCTCTGTAAAATGTCATTGGGATACAATCTTTGGCAATGAGATGTGTGTGTGTGTGGCTTCCTGGATGGGCCTGTCACTGAGCTCTGTGGTGGAATGCTCTAGAATCTGTCAGCAGCATTTTCAGCTTGTGTTTGACCACATCCCATTGTGTCTCTCTTCCCCGCAGTATGGCTTCAACCTGGTGATGTCTCATGAACATGCAGTCAATGAAATAGCGCTCAGCCTGAACAACAAGAACTCAAGGTAAACAGAACTCAAGCCCCAGCTTCGTGTCCCCAACTTCAGTGTAGCGCCACAGTGAAAGACTATTACACCCCCTCTAAAACAAACAGAGAAACATCGTAGCGAGTGTGGATGAGCCATGCATGGGGCCGGCCCTGTAGATACGCGTGACCACACGGTAAAAGCTCCACAACACAGGCTCCACTACCTTCCCAGCTGTGGAGTATTAAGTGTGGGTCAGGGTGTGGGCCAGACAATGGAGGTGGAAACATTTGATCAGCCTGTTCATACAATACTCCAGTCATTCTCCACGGGGTTCCCATCGACTTTTCTGTGAAGCTGGGAAAAGAGAAACATCACCCTGCCTCTAGTCTGGCATGGGTTTATCCGAAATGAGCAGCTTATTCTGTGTTTAGTGAACTAGATTTCAGTAGGGGTAATAGGGCCTCAAAAGCAGTGCACTACGTAGGAAATAGGAGGTGATTTGAGACTATGGTGTGTTATACATCTAGAAATGTTTAATGTAGAGAGTATTACAGAGGTAAAGCAGGCGGCCTGATCGATTCATAATGAGCTTTATTAGTATAAACTCTGTTAGAGGCGTGTCAAGTTCTTGCACTCATGCTCCTGTGTGGGTGTTAAACATCAAAGTATGGATTATGGGTAACAGCCACTCTACATGTTTAAGTGCTGTTTAGGATAAGCACTTTTAAAAAAAACTGGCTAACACAAAACCCTTATACCCATAGACTTGATGTGATGACTTGTCAATGTGATGTCGTACAAACTGTGTCGTTTTTTTAAAGGTTCTCTTTATGATTTGAAGTCATTCTTTTCATAACCTTTCTCATTTTTGTTTTGAGAAATGTAGAGGGGCATCCACTGAACAGTAAATCAATGTTTTATTGTCTGACGTGAGTTTTAACCATATGTAGGTGTGCATATCCATGGTGGGAGTAGCTGCAGCCTGGGGTTTCCCTAAATGTCTGATCTATGTGTCTGCAGAACCAAAGCTCTGGTACTGGAACTGTTGGCAGCAGTGTGTTTGGTCAGAGGAGGTCATGAGATCATCCTCTCTGCCTTCGACAACTTCAAAGAGGTGCAGTATTACCTTAATCAAAATAATAATAATAATATGATTACATTATATTCATTTACACTCCCTAATTTCCAATCAAAAATATTGTGACTACCACAACAATGAAAATTGACATCCACTAAAAGTACTGTAACTAATAAATGTGACACAAAATGTTCCTGAGTAAAAGCAATCTAAACTAAATACCTACAAAAATGAATAATGCGGGTGAAAGTCGTAGCGGAGCCAAGCAAACAGGAAAATGTTTCAAGCTGGTATCCTCTTAATCGGTGGGAGAAACAACGGAAGGCTCGCTCACAATCTCTCAAATGAAGCTCGGCGACAGCAGCTCCTAAATATTAGTTAATCTCATTTAGCTAAGAGACCTGTGGATCAAAGAGGTAGCCAGTTAGTGGGCTATTGCTTAATACCTTTTCATTTACATAGTATTACTTTCATGAATACCTTAATGTTTCTTAATGAATGCCTTATTATTGCCATAATATTACTTTATGAATACTCTTTTATTACCATATTATTACTTTCATTAATAATTTAAATTATTATTCCATTCATTACTTTTAACTTAGTATTAACTTATAGAAAGCATAGGCTTTGGAGACAGGCATGTAGGGGTAAACAAAAAGGAAGGGCAGTGACAGTGACTGAGCTGTGTCTCTAACCCCTGTCGCCAGGGAAACGTGTGGTCAAGAATCAGGAGCTTAGACCTTTACACCAAAATCAGGCACACTTATTGTCCTTGATATGATAGTGTCACATATGTTTTTCACTGTATCTGTTATGCATTATGCTGTTGTGTGAGAACTACCATAAATACATCTTGTCACACAACTGAGTACTGTGATTGTGCATAGAGGGGAAATCATCGGCCAGTGTAGAAAAGTCTGTGGAGTTCTGGGAGGTTTGATAGTGTACCAAGTAAAGCTTAATATCCCATTTAACAGCAGAATGCCAGGCAGGCTTGATAAGGATCAACTGCTGATCTGATTGGATTCAAAACATTATTTAGCCTTTCAGTTTATATTCTGAAGAGGCATTTAAACACTGGAACGACCCAATTACTCTATGCTAGAAAATCTACATACATGTAGCATCAGTACGCTAACCAGACAAACAGATAAAAGAGCGTGTGAACCATCCAGTCATAAGGGGTTTAGTGTAATTTTGACACTTAAGTTTGTTGAAAAGTTATAGGCAGGTTCTGAAATGTGTAACACTGAGGAAAACAATGTCATTTCGGAGCACAGGGCTAATCTGACTATATTAGCATAGCATTAATAACAAACACACCTCCAGGCTAAAATGTACTGAAGTGCAACTTGGGATTGGACTTTTGTCTTTAATCACATTTTACATTAGGAAAATACCTTTTTTGTTTATTTTCTGCTGCGTGTGTTTGTGTGCATATTTGTGCATTTGTATCTGTGTGTGGGAGTCTGGCAAGATCGCTATCCCTTATTATTACTCAGTTCCCTTCCCATGAACTCTATAATTTGGAGGGATTTTCTTTGTTAATGGAGTGTGGCGACGTCTGTTTACACTAAGCAGAGTCTCCTACAAGGCCCGCCACATACAAAGGACAAAGAAACATATCATACATGACAACTACGGTATATAAATATACTGGAAATATATTGAAAGGTATCATAAACAGATGTGGCTCTGAGAGAAATATGAAATATGTTTGCTGATTTACTGGGTTTGAGGATTATTTTACAGTGCTATGCAGCCAAACCCTCTCCAGTAATTACTTAACATATCATATGTAATACATGTTTCTGAAATTGCATTTTAGGTGTGCAAGGAGAAGCATCGCTTCGAGAAGCTAATGGAGTATTTCCGTGTTGAAGATGGGAACATCGACTTCATGGTGGCTTGCATGCAGTTCATCAACATCGTTGTCCACTCAGTTGAAGACATGAACTTCAGGGTTCACCTGCAGTATGAGTTCACCAAGCTGGGTCTGGACGAATACCTGGAGGTCAGTAGGAAATTCAAAATGCACTGTAATCTAACAAGTAACATTAGGGGTACCAAAAAGAAGCAGAAGGAACAGCTATCCTCAACAAATTATAGAGTAAGAGCAAAATAGTATTACTTCATGAATGCAAAATGTCTCAACTTCCTCCTTCTACGGTGAATCCCTAACCTAACCACCCCGCTCTTGCACCTCCAGAAGTCCAAGCACACAGAGAGTGACAAGCTGTCAGTGCAGATCCAAGCCTACCTGGACAACGTGTTCGATGTTGGCGGCCTGCTGGAAGACGCTGAGACCAAAAACGTTGCCCTGGAGAAGGTGGAAGAACTGGAGGAGCACCTGTCCCATGTAAGCAGAGCAGCAGACCCACAATCCATCTGTACAACCTTGGAATGTTCTCACACAGGTTCTATGTCAAACATAGATGGAAATGCTATGTCTCTCAATTATATATTCTCCTCTCCATTTGCCACGAAGGACGGGTGTGTGAAGTACTCCGCCACATGGGTGTTCTCTGCTTTGTCAGATTTAGTAAAATACGTTACAAAATTCCACTAAATAGTTTAAGTGACCCGCTTTGAACATGTAAAGGTCAGAGGCAGACATGTCGTCATCATGAGAATTTCCAAACAAACCGCGCATTCAGGGCCTAGGAGTTCTGGGGGAGTAAGAGGGAAAAACATTCCACCAGAAGAATTCCGGTGTTATCTGTCCAGCTTCAAACGAGAAAGCTCGCTGTGTCACGTCAGCCTCACTTTCACTTGCTGTGTCATGCTGCTAAGCATATCGTATGACTTATTGATGCTGCAGGGATCACTGTACAGGAGAGAGGGAGAATGAGAGAGAGAGGGGTGAGGATAGATGAAGGGAGATAGAACTGGGCAAGATGCCTGGACAAGACGATATTGGATCAATGTTCTTATTCACCTCCTCCTCCAACTCTTTCTCCTTCTCTCCTACCTGGTCTCTCCTCTCCTGTCTGCTTCATCTCTCCATCCCTCCCATCTCCTCTCTCTGGGCTCGCCCTCTCCATCCTGCCCACCTTGTACTAGGTGACGGAGAAGCTTCTGGATGTGGAGAACGAGACGATTATGAAAGTGGCTGATCTGGAGAAACAGCTCCTGCAGAAGGACAAAGATCTACAGCTAATCAAGGTAAGCTAAGCTAAGGATTGATAGAACTGTTCTGCAAAAATGAAGTACTAGACATCAAATATACTCTAGATAATTCAGCTACACCATCATTGCGTGTCCTAATATGAGGTAATGTTTGCTAAATGCTGTCCATAGATGTGTCCCTGTTGCTAGGTTACATACTATACTGTGCAGTTGATAGTTTGCTGATTGTTTGTGGGTCATCATGAGAGGCACTGTGTTAAGTATTACCCAGAAGGACCTTTTAGGAATTAGAACGATTCTACAGTTTCCGTTTTGCCGAGTCATTTTAGAGCTCCTTTTCTCTGTCTCCCCCTGGTGGTGTGACCCAACAGGAGACGTACGAGTCCACCAGCACCCAGGTCACCACCCTGAGGAGAATGATCAAGGAGAAAGACGCTGCCTTCCAGCGACACTTCAACATGGAGAAGCGCCTGCTGGAGCTGGAACAGCAAGGGACGATCCGGCTCTGCAAGAAGCCTGACGGGGATATCGGCATCGAGGCCTTGGGGGTGGCTGGTGGAGCCGGCGGCGGTGGAGGTCCTGACGTGTCGTTGGGTGGCTTTGGGCAGAATGGGGGGTACTCTGTGGGTCCAACGGGGCCCGGAGGCCCAGGGAGCAGTCTGCCCTCGGCTACTGAAGCCCCTCCACCACCTCCCCCCCCTCCCCCTCCACTGCCGTCTGCCTCAGGTACATTCTCCAAATGCTGTGTCCTCTCTGAGGCCTTTTATTTCACACTGTCCTTTATGGCAAGGGTCCACACCGTCCTACATTGCCCGCTGTAAGGCTGAGAACCACTACCTCACAGCACAAACTGTGGCTGACGTGGAAAGCATATTAGTCTCTGAGTGTACGAGCGTCGGTGACAGACAGTTGTGTGTGTATGGGACAGATGTGTAGGGCGGGGAGGGCCCTTTAGTGCCCAGCCAGGTGATTGGTCAGTCAGCGTCCAGACAGGAAAGGGAAATCCTTGGGTGTTTCCTCCGCCACTGTGACACCCACACACACACACACACACACACACACACACACACACACACACACACACACACACACACACACACACACACACACACACACACACACACACACACACACACACACACACACACACACACACACACACACACACACACACACACAACCCCTACCCCTCAGTATCCCTTCATGTGCTGACTAAGCATTGTCTGCTCTTCTACAGGGGAGCAAAATGCTCCATGCCCACCCCCCCCTCCTCCTCCAATGGCTCCGCCTCTTCCAGGAACTTCACCCAACTTCATCCTCAATATGGGCCTATCAGGTAGGATGATAAGATGAGCCTATCACATAGGAGTCAATGTCAAGAATAATTCACCTGAATAAGACATTTCAGTCCGTGCTGTTTATGTCTAAAGGTATGGCCAATCCATGACGTTTTATTTCCCTGGATCTCATTTGCATTCGTGACAGAAACTCTATACATTATGATCACCTAAAAGTATGAAATATTGAAGCTCCAAAGATGCACTTATAGATGAATGACTTTATGGCATTTGTGGTTTCCATTTATACAGGATTGAAGTTTAAATCCTCCATAAGTTTCTTTGTTGAGCGCCATTATTAATTTAAGGTACTGCCTCATTGTTTAGACATGAAGTGCTTATATTGGTACCACGACTTGGATGACATTTGTTCCACATATTCAAAATAACAATAACATTAGGAAGCAGCCAACAAAACAAAACTAAAACATGAATTGTTTTCAAAACTTGTCCATAGACATCTTACAGGAAAAAGACACCAATTTGTCTTTCTGTAATGTGGCTGAACTGTCCCTTTTCATTTGCTTCATTGCTGATTAATCTACAGTGAACATATATGGAACAACCTAATGAATGCAGGAACAAATATATATATGGAACAACCTAATGAATGCGGGAACAAAAGGTCAGATTATGAGATGGTAGTGTGTCAAATTTACAGACTGTTCTGATTTATTTAGCTGTCAACATTTTCTATTTAATGGTTATCTTGTCTCTAATTATGTTTAATAATTCGGCCTGCAGCTATCCGGATCAAGAAGCCCATCAAGACCAAGTTCCGTCTACCTATTTTTAACTGGACCGCTCTAAAACCCAACCAGATTAATGGCACAGTCTTCAGCGAGATTGACGATGAACGAGTATTAGAGGTAGGTCTTTCAGTCCTGGACAAACAGCCTGCCTGGTCTCAATCTGAAAGCTGACCTCTTCTTTAGAGTTCTGATCTTTTGGAGCACCACATGATGAAGGCCTCACACCTAATTTAATAGAATCTGATCTGATATTTTATGGCAATAACCTGTATCAGCATCTAGAAAACTGACATGTTGTCAATGTTGTCAGTCTCCGCTGAGGATTCACATTCAACTGTTTTGTGTGTCGCCTGTTTCTAGGATCTGGACGTGGAGAAGTTTGAAGAGCTGTTCAAGACAAAGGCCCAGGGTCCATTAGTGGACCTTAGTGGCCCCAAGACCAAGGTGTCTCAGAAAGCTGCCAACAAGGTCTCCCTGCTGGACGCTAACCGCTCCAAAAACCTGGCGATCACGCTGAGGAAGGCCAACAAAACCACTGAGGAGATCTGCAAAGCCATACAGACGTACGTTTTTACAAATGTATTTCATCCAGAAGTGCTTAAAAGTAATCTAGCATCGATCTTTAAACACAGTGGCAAAGAAAAACAGAGCAAGAAATCTAAAAAAGCATCCAGACAAGCCCATCCTCTGGTACCACTGACATAGTTTTCTAGTTCTAGTACTAATACCTAAACGGTGTCCATCCCAATGGAAGGCTTTATTCTCCATCTGCCTCCTCAGGCTGGATCTCAGGGGCCAGCCAGCAGATGCGGTGCCGTTTCCTGTTTTTGGCCAGTCAGTGAGTGTAACAAGTACTGTCCTTCTCTCTCTTTAGCTTTGATCTGAAGGCCCTTCCGGTGGACTTCGTCGAGTGTCTGATGCGTTTCCTCCCCACGGAGGCGGAGGTAAAAATGATGCGTCAGTACGAGCGAGAGCGGCGGCCGCTGGATGCGCTAACGGACGAAGACCGCTTCATGCTCTTCTTCTCCAAGATTGAACGTCTCACGCAGAGGATGAACATTATTACGTTTGTCGGGAACTTCTCAGAGAACGTCAACATGCTAACCCCGCAGCTTAATGCCATTATTGCGGCGTCAGCATCCGTCAAATCTTCACCCAAGTTAAAACGAATGCTAGAGGTATTGGATCAGAAACATTATTACATTTTATGCATTGTATGATCTTAGTGCAAAAAGATTGGAGAAAACTCTGTTGCGTTTTCTTGACCATGAAATGTTTCTGAAAACTATTTCCTGTACTTCCACAGATCATCTTAGCCCTGGGTAACTACATGAACAGCAGCAAGAGAGGATCTGTTTACGGTTTTAAACTACAAAGTCTAGATCTGGTTAGTACTGTACCATAGATAATAAGTAAACTGGATGCTTTAAAACCTGAATGTTGATATGTGGATTTAAAGGTATGATGTCACATGAAAGTGTAGTGCTTTAATTGCATTGGTAAATCGATTACAATTGCAATAAGGCATCTTGAGATTTGACCGTATATTGCCAATATAATGTTAATTTGTGTGATACAACATAGCACCATTCAAAAAGCTGATATAGAGATACCTTATATCTCCGTCCTCCAGAGACTGTTCAAGTGTTGACTTCATATGAGTTACAAAGGGCTACACTGGTACCTGTTATCTCAGAAGTAAAGATGCCATTGGTTGCTATGTATGCTGACCACGTGTTTAGCTCCCAGTGGTCTCCATCTTCATTTTTCAAAAAGATGTGTAAAATCTTTCCAGTGTGATAAATGAGTCTTGGACTATATAGTTCTGGATTTGTATTACAGTGTGTAGTATTGTACTGTTTATCTCAGTTAAGAGAATAAAAACTAAAAACTGTGTAGATTTGTTTTAATAGCCCACCTGGCTATTAGATAACATATCCTCCTGACCTATTCACAGCTGCTGGACACTAAGTCCACAGACAGGAAGATGACTCTGCTCCACTACATTGCCGTGGTGGTGAAGGAGAAATACCCGGAGCTGGCTAACTTTTACAACGAATTGCACTTTGTGGACAAAGCAGCTGCAGGTGAGTACACAGAACCCGGGTACTCTGCTCACTGTGAAATTAAAAACAAATGTAGAAATCAAGTTTAAAGACTGTGTGTGTGTGTGTGTGTGTGTGTGTGTGTGTGTGTGTGTGTGTGTGTGTGTGTGTGTGTGTGTGTGTGTGTGTGTGTGGCCTTGTTTCTGTATGGTTATGGGGCCCTGAAATTTCAGCGATGGCCCCAAAACCAGTGATGGCCTCAGGGATTAGGTTTAGGTGAAAGCGTACTATTGGGCATAGGGTTAGAATTGGGGTTACTATTAGGTTTAGGCATTACCGATTAGGGTTAGGCATTATTCCAAGCTAAAATATAGGCACAAATGTTAGGTTACTGAGGTTATGGTTATGGTAAAGGTTAGGGTTAGGTTTAGGGCTAGGAAATAGGGAACATGGATTTTAGGTCAAAATCACAGCCCCACATAGAAAAACAAACGTGTGTGTGTGTGTGTGTGTGTCTGTGCGTTAATGTGTATATCCTACCTACAATGCTAGGGAGGTTTTCCTAACCATTGTGCATAAGTTCTTTTTTTTGTTTGCTGATTGTGGTTTTAGGTTTGGTATCTGTATAAGATCTGTGCAACAGCTGTAAAATTGGCCCTATAAAACAAATGTGTTTGAATTTGATTGATAGTGTCTCTGGAGAATGTGTTGCTGGATGTCCGGGAGCTGGGTAAAGGCATGGATCTGATCAGGAAGGAGTGTAGTCTCCATGACCACGGTGTTCTCAAGGGCTTCCTCCAGACCAGTGATACGCAGTTGGACAAACTGCAGAAGGATGCCAAGACAGCTGAGGTATTCTCCTGCTATCCGACCTCTGAAGCACCAGTATCATATGAAACAAACTGAATTTTTCAAAGCTAATCTCTAACATTTTCTACTACCCTAAAATACTTTTTGCCCATTAAACAGGCACACAGTTTTTCATCTGGTCCAAAACAAAAGGCTAATTACTGTAACAACAGTTCACAGCAGCATAATAAGGGTTAAAACATCGTAAGATGCAACCTGCACAGTATTTACAGTTCCTGTAAAGAGGTTCCCTCAGACGAAAGGCTCGGTAAAGGTTCACCATGTCGACAAAGGTTCTGTTTCACCATTTACACCTCCCTATCCCACTGTTATTTTTAGGAAGCTTTCAACAATGTGGTCAACTACTTTGGGGAGAGTTCCAAGACGACTCCTCCCTCTGTGTTTTTCCCGGTGTTTGTACGATTCATCAGAGCTTACAAGGTAAGGAAGGACGACATGGTTCGGCTCTGAGAACATATCATCTGGCCATTGTTGTCTACACCATTTAGCAATGCTGTTATCCCAAAGCGAATTAGTGAGTGTTAAAGGGCTCAATTAAGTATCTCCACACATGTACAGTCTACGCCGCACAGGACCATGTTTAGATGGAGCCTACCCTGTCCGCCATATGGGGGCATAATTTAGACTCGCAAGAGAATCACTCAATTTGCAGACTTTTGACAAATGAAAGAAACATCTGAGGTGGGTTTAACTCTCAGTATGGACTCATATAGACACCAAAAATAATGTTGAATTATAACACTGTGTAGTGGTAAACCATAATTGGAACACTATATAGTGTTATTATTTCAATATATAGTGTTATGATTTAACACTACACAGTGTTATAAATTAACACTAGTTTTGGTGTCTATATGAGTCCACACTGACAGTGTTACTAATTTTCTGTGTTGTAGTTTATACAGTCCAAACTGTGAGTTAATTGAACACTGGAAAAAGAACAACTGCATCCACCAATTCAGGTTGGCTAGTTTTGACCCATACCCTGGCTCAGGGACTGTCCTGCTGCCACTAGAGCTGACCAGAGTAGACCCAAACAGAACCCAGCTGACAGGGAGAACAGTTTGTTTGCTACAGAACAGGGTGTGGGTTGGGTTCAGGTCTAATAACAGGAAAGCCAGCTGGGTCTGCCCCCGGGACCTTCAGATCAGCAGCGTCTGTGGTGTTTAGATTGGTCCCGCCTTCCTTCTGTGACCCCCTCGACGTTCTCCTTCCTGAGATTGTTCTCTACGAGGATTTATGGATCTTTTAAGTGAATTATATCAGGGAGAGAACGCACAGAGATTTACTCTTTAGCTACATCAATGTGCGTTCTCATTTCTCAGTTCTTGTGTTTCAAGGAGACTCCGTTTTTACGTAGCTTGGCTTAGCAAGTGACTTGAGTTTGAAGTCGGCTGAGTTGTAGTCTCTTTTCTTTGATTGGCATCCATTTTGTGTTGTGCTCCCCACAGGATGCGGTGGAGGACAACGAGCAACGGAAAAAGCAGGAGGAAGCCATGAGAGAAAAGCTACTGGCTCAAGAGGCCAAGCAACACGACCCCAAGGTATATTACTCTTCCTAACCTTGACTCAATATTAGATTCTCTATTTATTTATTTTTTTAAGAATTTTTGGGGGCGGTATACTTTTTAATATTTTAGAACAGTAGGAAGCATAGTCTAGGGAGACAAGCCAAGTACGGGGATATAGAGAGGAAGGACACAGACAGCGGCCAAACCGGGTCACATGTGCTGTCCAGACTTGTGAGCTTAGAATGCTACACCAACTTTGGCACAGTCTCTAAATTTCAGGAAGGGATTTAAATGTATGGGACCCACATGTTCCATGAGCAGCTATTCCCCATCCCCCCCCCAGGCTCAGGTGGTGAAGAAGAGGCAGCAGCAACATGAGCTGATCGCAGAGCTAAGGAAACGCCAGGCCAAGGACCACCGGCCCGTCTACGAGGGCAAGGACGGCACCATTGAGGACATCATCACAGGTGGGCTCGACATGCAGGCTCGCAGGCAGCCACGTAGCCCCCAGCCAGGCCCCAGTAGGAGCCCCAGGTACCCTGGGCCAAGCCCCAGGTCAAGCGGTGCAAGGGGCCGGGCTAACATCACGGTGGTGCTGAACTGCTCGGCTGGAGGGGCCTTGTGTTACGTGGTTCAGACCCCCTTGCTAGAGGCTCTAGAACAGCTAGACAACAGCAGGTTCCAGTTGTGAACAGCCCAGCAGGTAGTTTTGTGGCCTGCTGTTGAAGTTATGTAGGTGAGGACTCAACAAGTTACCGGGCCTCATTATCCAGGCACAGGGCCCTGTAAAGGGGGGGTAAAGGATGACGATTCTCGGGGCCCATGACTAAGAGGGGGCCCAGAGAAGCCCTGTCTCAGCTGTGTTGGGGGCCCTGTCAAGATTCTTTTCATGGGGCCCAAAATCCTTAGCAGCGCCCCTGTCCAGGCATGTAGTCGAGCCATTCATTCTGTTACACTAAGTACTGTTGAGTCAAACATTTCCTTCATGTTGTCCCAGTATTCTATGCCATGGGAGGTGCCAACTCCGTAACATTTTAAACTTGACTATTTAATCCCCAGCTTCAGTGTAATAATGAAAATGTTAAATGTTAGTAACTTTAATAATGTTAACCAATGTTGTCTTTAATGCTCTTCCTCTCCGTTACTAGTCCTCCTTTCATACCTTCAGGTTTTTCTCCAGTGTACTTCCACGTTCACTCCAGTATTACTCCAGTGTACTTCCACGTTCACTCCAGTATCTCTCCAGTGTACTTCCATGTTCACTCCAGTATTACTCCAGTGTACTTCCACATTTACTCCAGTATTTCTCCAGTGTACTTCCACATTTACTCCAGTATTTCTCCAGTGTACTTCCATGTTTACTCCAGTATTTCTCCAGTGTACTTCCATGTTTACTCCAGTATCTCTCCAGTGTACTTCCATGTTCACTCCAGTATCTCTCCAGTGTACTTCCACGTTCACTCCAGTATTTCTCCAGTGTACTTCCACATTTACTCCAGTATTTCTCCAGTGTACTTCCACATTTACTCCAGTATTTCTCCAGTGTACTTCCATGTTTACTCCAGTATTTCTCCAGTGTACTTCCACATTTACTCCAGTATTTCTCCAGTGTACTTCCATGTTTACTCCAGTATTTCTCCAGTGTACTTCCACATTTACTCCAGTATTTCTCCAGTGTACTTCCATGTTTACTCCAGTATTTCTCCAGTGTACTTCCACGTTTACTCCAGTATTACTCCAGTGTACTTCCACGTTTACTCCAGTATTACTCCAGTGTACTTCCACGTTTACTCCAGTATTACTCCAGTGTACTTCCACGTTTACTCCAGTATTACTCCAGTACACTTTCAGTGTCACTCCACATTGTATACTTGTCCACTCATGTCTGACAGAACCTGATTCCCTGTAGTAACCTGCTGGTCAACAGTAGCCATTCCTGTGTCTCAAGTGTGACATTGTGCCCCCCCCCACCCAGTGCTGAAGAGCGTCCCCTTCACAGCCCGTACCGCCAAACGAGGCTCTCGCTTCTTCTGTGAGGCGCAGCTCTGTGACGACTCCAACGGCTAGCCCCTACAGCTCCTCCCCCTAATGCCAAGGTTGTCCAGATCCAGTGTTACCCCCCGTTACCCCCCCGCCTGACCACTGTGCATGCAGCATGACCACCTGACCCCATCACGCCATTAGTCAACTCTTTAGCCCTTCCTTTACTAACTCGGGGTTGGATTTACTGCTCTAGTGTGGCAAGATGACAGCACAGTGCGGTCGGTTTGATTCCTGGCCTTGAACCCCTGTTGCTGCTGTTGTTCCATCTACTCAATATCAGTTACCATGACAGAAGTTAGACAGCTAAACCTCTTTACATGCCTGAACCTGACACGATAATGATTAAAATAAATTACATATTTATATACTGCAATGAAAGGTAGAGTACTAAATGATTAACATACTGTAATAGCATAATAGCATTGGGCCATTACCCAATATGTGATATCAGTACATCATTTTTTAAATATTTTTATATACACTATATATACACAAAAGTATGTGGACACCCCTAATAATGATGGAAGAGGGTTCTGGGGCTGTTTTTCAGGGTTTGGGCTAAGCTTCTTAGTTCCAGTGAAGGGCATCTTCATGCTACAGCATACAAAGACATTTTAGACAATTGGGTGCTTCTTTTGGCAACAGTTTGGGGAAGGCCCTGTCCTGTTCCAGTGCACAAAGCAGGGTCCGTAAAGACATGGTTTGATGAGTTTGGTGTGGAGGAACTCGAGTGGCACAAAACCCTGACTCAACCCTACTGAACACCTTTGGGATGAATTGGAATGGCGATTGCGAGCCAGTCCTTCTTGTCCAACATCAGTACCTGGCCTCACAAATGCTCCTTCGGTTGAATGGGCACAAATTCCAACAAACACTCTCAAAATCTTGTGGAAAGCCTTCCCAGGTGAGGGTCAGCTGTTATAGCTGCAAAGAGGGGAGGAATCTTTATCACCATGGTTTTGGAATGGGATGTCCAACAAGCTCATATTGGTGTGGTCAGGTGTCCACATACTTTTGGCCTTATAGTGTACCTTAAATGCACAGTATAAAGAGGTTTGGCTACAACTGCTAACAGTGCCTTGTTGTTCCATGAAATACTAACCTGTTAGTTTGGTTTTCCAAAATAACAACCTTTTCTAAACCATCACTTTATCCATTCTGCCCCTCTGAACAGCTGAACAGAAGATTAATGACAGTATATGCCACTCCTAAAGGCAGGGTAAGAAAGGTAGCTTGAAGCTGTTTGCTTGTCCCCGGCCGTGCGCCTACTGTGTTGTGGCCAAGCTGTGTGTTGCTACAGTGACGTCAGCTGCTTCAACCAGCCAATGCTTCAGATGCAAGCAGTGATATGCTTTACCCTACAGAAAACAGTTGGATATGTTTTAAATACAGCATGTTATCTAAAAAAGTCAGGCCTGCTTAAATGTATTGCGCAGCTATCAGCCTCATTAAACATTTCAAAGGCCAGGTGTGTTATACTGCGCCACAGCCAGACAGTAAACAATGTTATCTTCCAGCACATTGTCTTGATGTTTTTGTAGGAGATGGATACATCCCTTCCGATATCCGAACAGACCCTTTCTTCCAGTCTGAGTTGTAAATTCGTATCTGGTGAAATATCAGGCCACCTATTGTACCTCTGAAGTATGCAGATCCAGATGTACGAAGGGCCAGGCTCAATCCGTATTGGGGAAAGTCTGCGGTATTGCACAATTGAAATGTATGTTCTAAGTCCAAGTTCCTGACATACAGCGTTAACCGTAACAGTGGTCTCTTTCAACTGGAGAACATTGGCGCGCTACAGATTGACCGTTTTCTCCATCCACCGTGCCAGTCTCTTCTTGATTCAGGTCCCTCCATCACCACCACCTCTTTCCATGTTGCATGCAGTGTCCAGTGTTGTGTCCAGCCACCCTGTCTGCCCCAGTTCATGTCCTGTCTCCATGTCCTGTTCTGTGTTAACTGGGACTGGCCATATGCTGAACAGCTCCTTGGACAACCAGCTCTGTTGAGGCGCCCGCACACGCACACGCACACACACACAAAAAACAGACATTCATTACATTAGCAAAGCTACTTGAAACATCCTTTACAAGAGTTTCTTAACTGCCATAATCATGTTATAGCAGACTGAGACATTTTATACAGCTACTTCACAGAGCTTGTTGACCAGATGTAATATCATTATATCTTTTGATTATTGTTTTGTTCCCTACATCCTCTGATATTGTTTGAAGAACTAAACCCTGTTGCCTTGGATTGATGTCAGTTTGAATTTCACAATACAAGGCTATGGGTATGCCTCGATCTCATTTCAGTTAACAGATACAATCAATTGACGATTCGACAATAAACACCTATATGTAAAACTGAAACATAATCACAGTGAATTGTACCTTATTTGCAAAATTATACATTGCAGTTATGCTTCCATAATGAGCATCGGTGAACCTGAGATTGAGGCCACGTTACCAGGGTTTGACTTCCCGTTTAACCAGATTTCCCTCGTGTGACCCCTCTCTCTCCGTCCCTCCCTCGCCCGCTCACAGATCTCCGCAACCAGCCTTTCCTGCGGCACGACACTCTCATCCGGAGCGGCTGGAAAAGACCTTAAACACACCACTTCATCCTCCCCACTTACCCACTGCCCTTTATAACCCCTCCTCTCGTTCTGGATGTGATGGTCTACCCCAGGCCAGAGGCAGCATCTCCCTGCAAATCCCAAAATGAAAAAGAGGCAGGACCAAACCAAAGTTTTTACGGGGGTATTTATTTATTTATGGAGGTCCATTTTGGACGCCATCTCGCAAGGCATAGGTATAAGTGTGGAAGTACAGACACTAGGTGGGTTAGCCTGCTAACGCCTCCTCCACAAAAAGCACACATCACACACAGGTGGACACACACCCGGACACATACACATGGACACAGTGACTGCCAGTGTGTTGGCCTTGCAATCAGGACTGGATTTGGGAATTAAGTTTCAAAGTGCGGCTCGCCTATCACAAGCAGGAAGTAAGGGAAGACACTGCGTAACGTGGAACATGGAACCACAAGAGCCGCCAGCCAAAGTGGATCTTATTTCCATCAACGTGGATTTCCTCAGACTGTACATCCAAGCATGCCTGGGAAAAGGTTGGTCGGATGACAGCATATGTTGACTATACTGCCTGGGACTTCCACTTCAAAGACAACTGGGTTGTGTCCGTAACGATCCAAACGGATGACATCAGACAAAAAAGTGAGGGACTACTTCAGTTTGACCAATAAGAACATCTTGTTTTCCATTTCAAAACGTTTTATTTGCATGGCCTAATGAATGTTGTCCTGGGTTCTCCTTGGCATCTGTCCATCGATTGAAGGGCTAAAGATTATTGATATTGACACTTGATCTTCGGAGTTTGTTCTGGACAAGCTATCCATTTGCAACTCCTATGTTTTAATCCTTATTTTGCTAAAGAAGTGCCTTCATTTGTTTAGACAGTACAGTATTATTATGTGACACAGCCAACACTTGTATCTTAAAAATTCATTTTTGTTAATGATTGTATTTTCTATTGCCTCGGTATGATAACATTACCTTCAAATACTGTAAAAAAAAGTATATGCAATGTATTAGAATCAGCATCCCAGCTTGTCTCCCTGTGATAGAAACAACAGGTTGCTTCTCAGTGCAGTGCTGTAATATAACGTAGCTTAAGCCAAGTACTCCACAACATTTTAAGACATTTTAACATTATGAGTACAAAACATCCATGTCTTTGAGCTATATTTTCTTTAACTTGAAGACGTGATACAGTACAACTACCACTGAAGTCTTAACACTTGCTGCATTTTTACAGGTAGCCCAATTTAGATTTGTTTACCCAGTGATCGATCATTCGACTAATCACATCAGATCTTTTCACAACATTTCTTTTTTAAGAGCCAAGTTCAGAATTAAAACCTTTTTCGACTTAGAAGATTGAGATTTCATGGATACAATATATCAAAGGCATGTTTGGGATTCTCATACATTCCATTAGATTGCATCCTGCTAAACGTGCCCCAGATTTAAACTGCCTGTGTAAATGCAGCCATAGTCAAGACTTAATTACCATTTTGGTCTCAAACACACCTAAATGGTAACCAAATCTTTTCAAACCACTGACATTAAGCTCAGAAGGAGCTATATGATTCTGCTCGGTTAGAAGTTGAAAACAAGTAAAGTTGGTCTGAATGGTATAAAACTGACAAGACTTTCTTGGTAAGGAAGTGACAAATGCACAAAGATGTTTTTAAACTGACTGTTGCTTAGCTTACTTGCATTTGTTAGTAGATGACAAATACATTCCTGAGTCTAATCATATTTTAATATCTCTCTTTGCTTCTATTTCAAGGAGTTTAAAGAGCATTTTTTTCCCCTTAATCGCCATCGAGTAAGCAGAATGATTGTGCCTTCTAAAATGTAGGCCTGTATTCAATGCAACAGTGGGATTAGATTAAGGTAAACTGAGATTACAATTCACTGTAAACACTGCGGAAGTCAGATGCATTGAAAATTGCCTTTAAAAACTGCAGATATAAACCGCTTTCAGATTGAATCCATGCCTTATAATCTGTGTGCCAATGTGGCATTTCCAAGAAAGGCACTGGCCATATTTACACTACTTACATTAATGTGATGTTGTATGAAACACTACTCTTAGAACAGATCATTCTATACACTTCATGAATAGAAGCCATGTCAGTACCTTTTCCGGAAAGATGAAAGGATATAGTGCCTGATATTGGATGTATGTTGTCTAATAGATGACTACATCTTTCCATTAATAAACTAAATTACGTGACAGAATTGTGCACATCTATGCTTTCCATTTTGGCCTGTCTTTCCGTCTCTCTATCAGTCTTATTTGTTGTTTCTCTCTGTCTTTTACTCACTCTGGGTGTACAGTATCTCTTACTTGTTCTTTCTTGCAAAATAAAAGTCAGAGCCACCATGCATTTCTACTACAAAAATCCATTTAATTTCTTATATCAAAAAGAAATAAAATCATAACAAACCGAAAACAACAGAATGACAAAAATCCATGTGTGGGGATTTGTTTTGCTGAAGTGTTTCTGTCAAAAATTAAAACAGATTACCTAATTTACATTGTTCAAAAAAAATGTAACAGCGCAGACATTTTATTAAAATCCAATTTCATGATGAATACTGTTAATAACAAGTGATGGATAGGCCAGAGTGTTTTTTTATTGTGTTTGTAAGTGTGTGTGTTTTTTGAGTTCCATGCAGTGTATCTGTAGTATAGTAGGATTAGGGTTACAAAGATTCTGTAACTTTACAAAGAATCCAAGGTTTTGCAGATAATCCTTAATCAATCCACCAAACAAGGTTTGGGGGAAATTTAACAGAAATTTGCAACCGTAAGTATGGCAGAAATGGCCGATTATCTCCAGTTGGTTAGAAGCAGCATGGTCCACAGCGCGTGATTGGCTGAAGCTGAGGCAGGACCAATGACAGGTAGGCAGATAGACAGTCCAACGGACATGTCTGTCAGGAAGTGGCGGGCAGATCGTTAGGACAGACAGACATACTTCTAGCTAGCGTTAGCAGCAAGGTTGTAGCGGAATCAGAAGGGGTGGTCCAATCAGGATGCTAGCCTCTTAAAAATTGCAGAAAAATAAATGACATAGATATGATGGATGGTAATTATTACATACATTAAAAACAAAACATAAAACACACAACATTGTTTTAAAATTCCTACAGAAGTACCATGAAACAATTTGCTCTCTGGCATCTCCTGAAAGTAAGTATACAATCATAGACACAGACAAAAGCCTTGTCAGCCTGATGACCGTGTGCTAACAGAGGCTTTGCTTGTTGGCATGTTGACAGTTTACACTTGGTACTGTACTAGACAGTCAGTCCTGAAAACTCTGGCCCCAAGATCATCCTCTGTCACATTCCCCAACAAACCCATTCTGTGTTACCCCGAAACATGTACTCTTGTACCCCCAAAACATCTTCAGCTACTTCCCAAGGCCACAGATTTCCATCCCCGGAATCTTCATCCTGGAATGTATGCTTTAATAAAATCAACTTTCTCCAAAAACTTCACATGCTCCATGACAACGCTGACTTCCATTGCTTTAGCACATTTAGCCTTATACAAGACTAAACAAAGAAAAGCAGATCAAACATAGTACAGACAGTCTGCTATTTGTTATTTGATGTTTGTATTCTTGGTATATTTTCAAGACACTTTGTTAATAGGTATATATATATATGTGTGTGAATATATATATATATTTATATATATATATAACGTCTACACTATGCAAGGAGAAAAAAGACAATCACTTGGATTAGTTGTCAGCACAACGGTCTGTGTGAAGCTGACTATCTTCCTGTGGATGTGCCCTTCTGGTTCCGGATGCTGAACGACAGTTCCAGAAGCCGTTTAGATCCACCAGTCCAGGTTTCACTCTACACCTTTCTATTTCTATGTGTTACTCTTTCAGCAGTACAGAGCTAGATAACACAGAAAGTGCCACTAAAACAGCATCAATTTCAAAGCTCATCTCCCAAGTCACTCAAAAACAACAAACTTTTCTGAAATGGAATAATGTTTCCCCCCCTTTACAATTCATACAAAAATAAACAATAAAAATTATTCCACTGTTGTATCTGATTCTCTAACCCTTTACATTTGCACAGAGGTAGTGGCCATATGGGTGAAGGGGGACGGGGGGGGTGTGTAGCGAGGGGGAAGATCAGCAAAATAAAAACGGAGAGAGTTGACTTAATGAATAAATCTATAAAATGGTTCTTCCTTTCTCTGACCAGAGGAATTTTTGTTATCATTTTTCTCAAAAGAACAAAATATAATACTGGAATCACATACAAAAGTAGTCCTTGATTTTATACATTTATACAGTGTTCTTGCTTTCCTTCCTCTGTTTGTAGATTTTTTTAATTATTCCCTTGATCGGTTAAAGGCATTAGATCAGATTTTATCTGTCTCTTTGTAGGCGTGGCTCAGGCATGCCCGACCTCTGACCTCTATGCCAGCGGGTCACTCGTGTCGTCGTCGTCTCCGTCGTCCCCCTGGGACAGTAACTCTTTCTTCTCGTCGGTACTGGCTAGGGATTGGCGACTGTTGTGGGCTCCCATGTACAGTGTGGCGTAAACAGGATTGGTGAAGTTTGTGGGCTGGAGGGAGAATCAGAAGGTATTTTATCAAAATAACTAAATTTTTTGACTGAAGTAAAGTATTTTGTGTAATGAAAACCCCTTGAATTTTGACTTTTATTCGTTTTAATACAGAAAACATATTGATTTTCTATCTTTTGGGGCATATTTACTGCTGCAGCATTGGATTAAATATAGCCTACTTCTCTTTTATCGGAAAAACTGTCCCGAATAAAGGATAAAATTGCAGAAAAAAATAATATCTTAGGCTTACTGTGTCCAAATGCATCTGATTGGGTGATACTGTGTTGGCGGCAGGACTGGAATATCTAGACCAGCTGTCTGGTTTCACAACCTCTTGACATGGTAATAAGAGCGATCAACTCATTTTCATGGTAATCATTTTGCTGTTTTAATCAACGATTGTTTATCTGGCCGGTGAATGTAATCATCTGTTAGTAGGCTTTGAAGAGCTGCCAGTGGCATTACTAACTGTGAGGGATACCTTGTCTGGGTCTAAAGTGAAGTCTGAATCCAGGAGCTCGCCCGCGTCGTCGTCCGGCTCCCCTTCGTAGATCTTGTAGGCTGGGTTGCCTATTTCCACATTCATGGCCCCGTTAGTCATCCGGTGGTGTTGGAAGCCCTTTGCACTGTGGATGCAAACACACAACCACAGTAAGTTTTGTCAACTCAACAGGTTAGCAGTGGAAGCAACACCATGGAAATACTCAGAGCAGTATAGCAGAGAGAAATCCAGCATCCACCAAACCATCAAATACAATCAGATTAATGTAAAGGAAATGAAAGTATCTCCAAACCATCTGACAGGAATAGCAACAGTACATGTACAGGACATAGACACATCTCCAATCAATCACACACAACCAGCTACATGTACAAAACATAAAAACATCTCCAAGTAGTGAAGGGCAACCCGGAAAGATAAGGTAACAATGCAAATGAGCTTTCCTCAAAAAGGCCATTTGAACATCTCTCATTTGGACATCTCTCCTGATGAATGCTGGATTTTCCACAACGCAAATGTCTCACTATTACAATGCAGACACAGAGGGCATCAATTTATACATGTTCATACATACACAGGGGACAGTATGAATGTGTAGGGAACAACCTGTCTTAGGAACAGACCCTTGTGTTCCTGGGTGGGAAACCCTGTACTGAACTAGCGAGCAGGCAGGGAGGGACAGACAGACAACCAGAGAGACCAGCAAAATGAACGACTGTGGTTTAGAGGAACTGAGGAGGAGGGGGAGGGGTCTAGCAGGGAGACAGGTGATGGATGTCAACCTATCAAGTTACCGAGAAAGTTGGGACTGTTTTCCCGGCCATACAGACCTAAGAGACAGGAAAGAGCTGGTTATGCACAGAAGAGAGAGACTGGAAAAAGAGGAAAAGCGGGTGTGATGTTGAGAGGGACAGGTGATGTGGAGAAGAGATAACGTTTGTGAGAATCAGTCCTATTCCATCTATACACAGTGGTTATCTACTCACCCCTGCATTCTCCTCTTATACCACAAGATGGTGCCGACAACCAGGAGCGCCAGTAATAACAGCAGAAGCACTGGGATCACTATAGATGCAGAACCTGGAGGTACACACCCACCAATGAAAACAAAGTATATCCAACACCGACCAACAACATCCACCAATGAGCTGAGAGCACTGACAGGCTGTAGAACACATTGTGTTATAATCAAATGTTCTGTAGTTATTACATATGTTTCACAGATATTATGAGACTTTAAAGTAGCTTACTTCCAGTGAATTCACTTGAATCCACAGAGGCAGTGACATTACAGCGATACCCTGTCCATCCCACGGAACACCTAAACACCACACACAAGTTACCCAGACAGGCATTTGGTTACACATACCATTACATATATATACTGCATACACAGCTCTGGAAAAAATTAAGAGACCACTGGACATTTTTCTTAAATCAACCCCATTGAAAACCACTGGAATGTGATCAAGAGAAGGACGGATGGTAAGAAGCCATCAAACAAAACTGAGCTGCATGAATAAATATTAATGTGAACGACTGGTGGAGAGCATGCCAAGATGCATGAAAGACAACTATGGTATTATTATCATACAATTATTAGTATTCCACCAAATATTTTTTTCTGAACTCTTCTAACTTTACACATTATTATTGTGTTGTTTAAAAATGAATATGAACTCATTTTCTTTGCATCATTTTTGTTCATTTTTTGTGATTTTTCCAGATTTTCCTCCATTCCCAATTCCCTCTCTAATCCTGCCTTGTCGGCAGCTCCGCAACTCCTTGGACAGATCTGTGGGATGACGAGGGGCGCGCACATGGTTCATCCAACCACAGTCACCCAAGCAACCGATTCATTTCGCACTGTTCACCCAACACGGAAGCCTTTAGTCGGATCATGCATGGGATGATTACGTTCACCGACTATACTTCCACGATTGAATTTACAGGCGCCCGATCTGAACACAAGGAGTCACTAGAGAGCGATGTGGTAGGATAGATAATCTGACTTTTCTAACCCAAATTCCGGGACTATGCAGGAGGGCAGAGTACAGCAGGCCCGAGGAAACCCTAAACCATACACCCTTCCTCCAATTTGGATGTGATTACCCTCAAATTACAAACTGCATTGTAAGCCCATATTCATTATTTAACTTTAACTTCAATATATTTTGGTAAACAGTCCAAATAACAATACTTGTCAGTGTCCAATTATATCAGGACCTACTATTTATCAATAGTAAAACCAGATGATTGACAGTGGTCTCTCAATAGTTTCCAGAGTTGTATTTGATAAACCACTTACTTGCACTGGGGCAGTAGTAGGCGTGGCTCAACAGAACACTGCCCGTTGGCGCAGAAATCAAGACAAGTATAGCAGCTGGCCTGCTTCTGGTTGTTAGGACAGCTACACACAAATAAAAGTACAGAGACACGGAGAGGAGAGATTAAATAAATAAAAGAGCATAACAAAGGAGAGAGAGAACCGTCTTTAGAGTAAAATCACAATAACTCTGATAGGAATATGAAACAAAATGTTTACAGTGGAGAGTGTGTGTGTAAATGCAGAATGCATGCATCTACAGTATGTGTGTGTGCTGTATACGTGGTGTGCACGCCTCATACCTGCAGGTGACCTTCCCTGAGCCTAGGGGGATACACCTGCCATTGGGCCCACAGTACTGACACTTGTCCACCTCACAGAGCTTTCCATGGAACTGGGGTAAACAGCGGCACAGTTTGGTGGCATTGGTCGTCTGCAGACACATGCCTTCGTTCTCACAGTAACCGTCACATTTACCTGGACAGGGCGAGCGGAGACAAGTGGCTTCAGTCAGGAACATTTCTTCTTTGTTTTCTAACACTTCCGATTAGTTATTAATTAGCACAAGTAGGCTTCGAAAGCATGGATCAATACATCCCATTTTCAAACTATACCGGTCTGTTCCACTGACACCAAACCTCTACATACACTTAACCTGCATGTTGTGCATGAGGTTGCTTAAACGATCTGTTAGTAAGCTGTGATAAATCCGCACTCACTGTATTGACACTGGTCTCCCAGGTAGTCAGATGGACAGCTACAGGTGGGCTGGTTGCCCTGGGATACGGAGCAGTTTCCTCCATTTTGACAGTAGTCTTGACAGGTGTGCAGGTTACAATGGGGCCCGGTGAAGCCTTTCAGACAGCGACAAGTAGGGGCCCCTGGAGTAGAGAATGGCAATGTGAACAGTTAAACAGGACACCTATGGATGTTAAGGCCGGTTTATAATTCCTCTAGGAACATATACAAACACGTGTCACATTGTCATTATTTACGGATGTTAGTGGGGCCAATGGGGCCGTTCATACAGCAATAGATCTGCCAGTTACAGCCACCCTGCTGGCATGTGTGCTCAGATACCCTACCTGCAACTGACGCTGTGCAGGCTCCACCGTTCTTGCAGTAGTCTCTGCACTGGTTGATTTCACACCGGTCCCCTGTGAAGCTGGGCTGACACTGGCACTTGGCCTGCTGCCGAGCATTCAGGAAACAGTTCCCTCCGTTCAGACACTGCACCGTACACGGCCCGGCTGGGGGGGCTGACAGGTAGACGTGGGGTTAGACTGTGTTACTGTGTGTATGCCCACATGCCAGTGCATAAACAAATCAGTGTGTTTGTGTGCGCGTACTCACAGAATGGAGAAAGTGTCGGAGAGGGTTTTTTCACACAGGTGCCATTTTCAGACAATCGGTCGTTTGGACAGGTGCAGACCGGCCCGCTGGGGCTCAACAGGCATAGCCACTCGCACTTCTTCCGGTCACATGGATTGGTCACTGAGGGGAGATGGGGGAAGATGGAGAAATGAAGAATTCTAACTGAATGCGGACTAAGATTCAAAGCTGGCGCACTACAGTCTATAGGTCATTACTGCATTAGGCGGTGTGTTGTGCTGTGGCAGAAGACAGCATTTAGCCATGGGACATTGGCCATAACCCAGAATCCATTCATTAATGAAAGTGGATGTAGAAGAAGGTAATTTTGCTGGAAAACGTCTTGGTCAACAAAGACGTCTTTAAGTCTTTATTTAATTTTTTTTCCTGCCTGGGGACAGGGTTCCCCACATCAGTACCATTTACAGAGTGCCCAGAGCAATAACTTCACTCAGTATTTATAAGCCTGAAGAACTTCTAGTTCCTTACAGAAGACCCTTATCACTTCAGACCCATGACTCTGACTCACATGAGCAAATCAGCAGGTCTCCTTAAACATTTGTTCATCTTCTAAAATATACGTAGAATAATTGTCTTGTGACCCTGAGTGACTTGGAGTCAACAGGTTCCTCTATCCATTGGTTCACCTTCTTGCGGAAAGGAACACAACCTATGTTACTCTGATCTTCGAGCATGAATGATGTAAAGAGTAGTATATATTCATATACATTAGACCTGGATTTACACCAAAGTCCAATATATAATAGATACGTTATGGGCTTTATTCTCTGTCACAGTAATCTGTTTTCTGTATCCAGCCTCTAAAACAGTAGAGTGGTGCCTGCTCTTTCAGGCATTACTAACAGATACGACACCCTGCAATGTCAGTGAGTGGTCTTGAATCTCTCCCTCCCAAAGAGGGAAAGCCCCTGTCTTATTCATTCTCCCTGCAGATGACCTAACAGGCCTCAGAATCTTAGGTGCATAACACTCTCATCTAGTTGTACACTTCTAAAATGCTTAAACTGTATTATAAGATGCTCATATAGAATTTCTTTCCTCAACATGGTCAAAAGAATTTAAATGCTGTATTGAAATACAACACATCAGGAGTCATAGGTGGTATTGGCAAGGATGCCACAAACAGAAATAAAAACAGACAGACACTCACTGTCAGGCTGTTTGTAACGGTGGTAGAGGACGATGTCTGTAGCGTGGTTGATTCCAGTGGTCAGGTTCTCCATCGGACCTTTGCCAAACTTGTTGACTCGGAAGACAAAGTTGTTGATGTACGTGACGCCGTAGATGTAGTCCTCAAAGATGTCGATGCTGAACGGATGGAGCAGATCTGAGGGAAAGTTTGAAAATGTCAATCCTGCTATGAATATGAAGCTTTATGAACAAGGTCAACGATTATTTAAAATGATTGTTCAAAGAGGTACTGAACTGTTCTTGAGTCCTGTGACGGCGATGACAGGGTCGGAGCCATTGAGCCGAACACTTCCGATGATGGAGAGTTTCGCGTCTGCCCAGTACAGACGCTCGTTGAAATAGTCTACTGCCAGACCTGGTGAGAAATGACAGAGAAAGAGGTTGAAGAAAAGGGTTAAAGAACACAAGGATAACACAAACAAGGCTATAATGTTATATTTGTTATAATGTGATGAATAATGCTAAAAGGCTAATGCACTAATGCTAGGTGTCATTGCTAATGCTAGGCTACCACTCTTCTGTTAGTTAGGCATAATGCTAACGCATGGATAAACGTCTAATTCTACAGACCTGTGGGCCACTGTATGTTCTCTTGGACCAGGATCTGCCTCAGGGTTCCGTCCATGGCTGCTGTCTCAATCTTAGGATGGTTCCCCCAGTCGGCCCAGTACATGGTTCTGAGAACAGCAAGAAGCACAAACAAAATAGCTCAGCAGGAAAGACAGGCTGAACAGATGCATCTTTCGGTTCTTTTCAGCACATCTGAGGTAAAGTGGCTGTGAAAGCAGACTGAGGACCAGCTCAGTTTAGCCCCATCTGGCTCAAGCGATGGGTCTCTCACCCCCTCTGTGGATCCACGACGATGGCATACGGCTCGTCTATCATGCCTGAGATGAGTGTCTTGCGGTGCTGACCGGACAACTGGGCCACCTCGATTACATCTCTGCCGGAGTCAGTCCAGTACAGGTTACCAGCGACCCAGTCAACCGCTATCCCACGAGGCATGTTCAGATGGCCCAGGATCTAGTCAGGGAGGGCAGACAAGAAGCAGATCTTAAGCTCCATCTCATGATGTTTTAGACAGAGGACCACAGGATTACCTGAGCTAAGAGACTTTGATATAACGGCATTTCACCTACTGTGTATTGTATTGGGTCATTACAGTCCGTGTGTAGTAGAGGTTTTCATAAGTATATTTCGGAATCCGATTATTCGAGATCCGATCCGGCATCCAACTAGGTCAGGTATAACATTATGTTGTTTGCTGTCGGCTCCTGACTCAGATCTTGCATTGTGGCAGCGGATCTCAGATGGGCGTGATTATAATTGAAACTCAGTTTTTTATCCAAAATGTAATTTTGTAAAAGAAGAAAAACATCCCGATTGTAAAAACTATCTATGTAATTTACATTTACTACAATCTTCTTTAAATAGTAAGTTGTGGGCTAAAGTGTAAACCATGTAGATATAGACCAATAAAAATTGCATGTGAAATGTTAATTTCCAATGCCAAAAAAGTTCAAACAACTTTAAATCAAGTATTTGGTTCGTATAAAATACAGAACCAAATTCCATTAATGTCAGATATATTACGGCCCGACCTCGGATCCCACTCAGATTGGATATTTGTTTTATTATAAATGTGCCAGAACTCAACAGTGTTCGGTAGAAATTTCCTGGATACATTTCCAATTGAATCTACATGTCTGACTAAATAACGAAGAGAGAGAAAAAAAGATGTATTGTGTAAATATATGTGTGTATGTTAATGTGAGGGGCTGAGTTGTGTATACGGTGTATGTTTATGTGTGATATACTTGTGCATGTGTTACAGTCTGCCTAGTTATACATGAACCCCTTTCTGATTAGGGCCTCACCTCCAGCGTGGTGACACGGCCTTCACTCTGACGGCGATCACGAGGGTTTGGAGCAGAAGAGGAAGACGATAGCGGCGAAGGCAGCTCAAAAGAGGAGATCTTGCCAGTGTGCCAGTTGGTCCAGTAAATACGGTTGGTCTTCACGTGTAGGTCCATGGCATCGATGCGTACATTGGCATTGCCCTGGAACGTCTGCTCATAGCGCCAGTTGGGCATGCCAGGGTCCAGACTGCGAATCTCATTGTCATCGGCGATGTAGAGCACCTGTCTGCTACTGTTCAGATCTGGGAGAGGGATGCAGGTGAGATGACAGAGGAATAGGGGAGATTCAACTTTCAACTTTCAACTTTATTGTCACATAGTCACAAGTATACACAAGTAACCAGTGAAATTAGCCATCAACCTGTCCATACAACAAAACAAAAACATCACAGGGTAGACAGGGCAGGAAGACAGGGATTAGAAAACAATACAGCATTACATGAGGAAAGATGAGGGGGAAAAAAAAAGAGCAGTCCCATATTATGCCCCTTCAGGGGTACAGTGTGGTAACATGAAAAAAAAACACCTCAGCAATTTTAGCACATTTAAGTACAGACTCTGAACAGGACTAGCAACAGGGGTGGTGGGGAGCGGGGAAAAGGGCAATGAGGGAAATCCAGCGAGATAGGCACCCATCTCGATTGCAGCCTTCATAGGCGCTATCTAGAGACCCGGCTTATCAGGCTGGGGGGTAAGAAGCTGCGAAGGCGGGGGATGGGGTGAGGGAGGTGTATCTGTACATGTGTGTGAGAGTTCATGTGTGTGTGTAGGCCTGGAGATTTCTGTGTCTGGTAAATAATCCCAAGGTGAAGTCCGCAGGATGTCGATACGGGGCAGCCTTGGTCTTTGTCCCAGGCATAGTCAACACCAGGTGTCTGGTGATGGGGGGGGGGAAACAAAAACAAGAGCATTTCACTGTAGCGCAGTCCGGGAGAATATGTTGTTTGTTCCAACCGTGCCTTGTCCAAGGCCATAGGGTTGGTTTGTTTTGTGGGGGAGCCGAAATAGATAAGATGTGGTGACTTCTTGGGTAGCAGCCGCATTCCAATCACGTCTGGTCCCTCTTGAGTCAATTTGGTCCAACAAACGATCCACTTTCCTTTGCAAAGCTGTGAGCTTCTCCGTGATGTTAACTAACTTGTGGTCTATAGACCCAGTCTGAGTGCAAACGGCTCTGCCCACTGTTTCAATCATGACGGGCAGCCCTGTGGGGCAATGAACAGCTGTCACCGTCTTCTTAATTTCACGATAAACCAGGGCAACGCCTAATCCGATCAGCAGAAGACCTGTTA
>JACXGM010002908.1:0-44472 GCA_016801145.1 Umbra pygmaea | reverse complement strand
AGTGTGTATATGAAATGTGTGTGCATGTGATCGAGGTCTAAGTGTGTATATAAAATGTGCATGTGATCGAGGTCTAAGTGTGTA
Organism: Umbra pygmaea; assembly: GCA_016801145.1. Taxonomy (NCBI): domain Eukaryota; kingdom Metazoa; phylum Chordata; class Actinopteri; order Esociformes; family Umbridae; genus Umbra; species Umbra pygmaea. The sequence continues at coordinate 44,388 of JACXGM010002908.1, read as the reverse complement.
TATGAAATGTGTGTGCATGTGATCGAGTTCTAAGTGTGTATATGAAATGTGTGTGCATGTGATCGAGGTCTAAGTGTGTATATAAAATGTGCATGTGATCGAGGTCTAAGTGTGTATATGAAATGTGTGTGCATGTGATCGAGGTCTAAGTGTGTATATAAAATGTGCATGTGATCGAGGTCTAAGTGTGTATATGAAATGTGTGTGCATGTGATCGAGTTCTAAGTGTGTATATGAAATGTGTGTGCGTGTGATCGAGGTCTAAGTGTGTATATGAAATTGCTTTCAGTATCTGGTGCGACCCCCTTGGGCAGCAGTAACTGCAACTTATAATTTCCGGTAACTGTTGAACAGTCCTACACATCAGCTTTTAGCCCATTCCTCCGTACAGAACAGCTTCAACTCTGGAAAAGGTTTCCTCACATGAACTGCTCACTTCAGGTCCATACAACATTTACATCGGATTAAGGTCAAGACTTATGGCCATTCCAAAATATTTCCTTTATTCTTCCTTAACCATTCTTTGGTGAACGACCATTGTGCTTAGAGATGTTGTCTTGCTGCATGACATATTCTCTAAAAAATTCAGTTCACGGACATTTCCCTTTAGAATTCACTGGTATAATTCAAAATTCATTAACCTGTTCCTGGAGATCTACCATCCTGTAAGTTTTCACTTCAACCCTAATTTAGCAGACCTGATTCTAATACTTAGCTAAAGGAAAGCTAAAATATGTTGCTCACAAGGGTTGGAGAGAACCTACAGGGCGGTAGATCAGGAATAGATTTGGGCAGCTCTGCTGTAGACTGAGAGAGCCTGAACAACTAGTCCGACCAAATGTTACTAATTTGACAAATGAACCTGATCATAGCTTACATATGGATCTGTTGATCCTATTATAGGATTGTGTACAAAATACATATTTTAAGCTTTATGTTAATTGTTATTCTTACGAAGTCATATGATGCTGGATATTTAAAATAATGGGTTTACTAAACACGTATCCATTACTGTTTGACCAGAGAATGAGGCCAGTTCCTCTACAAACCTGTGACATTTATGCAGAAATGAAACACGAGTTTAAAAAACGAAACCCAAAGCGATGCTTCTGCTTCTTCAGGCTACTTCTCTTGAACTCTTTTGTTGACAGCTCCGTCTTCAAAATGAAGATGACTCTGTTGCTGTTTAACGCTCTTGTGCTACTGTCGGTGTTGGACAATACGAGATCATCGCCCTATTATACTACACCAAAAGGTAAATTGCTACAGAGACCGTTTACACGCACACGCACACTTAGGTCTACACACCTGTCTTGGTTATTTTCAGTTTTGAGTGACGACCTGACAGAATTGATAGGTAGATACTGGATTGATTTATGTTGCTCAACTGATTGTCAGCAACCGAAATCAGAGGGAAGAGTCTGAAAAGGTCTCTGTCTACTACTGCGTTCACTGACCGGTTCAGTCGGCATTTTTGTCTGGGGTTTCCAGGCGTTCTTTAACAGACGAAATGAGTCTAATATGGACATTTGAGACGAACATTGCTAGTCTGCATTGGGAAAATGTTTCTGTATGCAGTATCCTTGTAATCTGGGATGGGCAAAGATACATCCAAATGTATTTAAAAAAATACCTTAATTTTAATTTATCAAAATTAACAAAATACAGCAGCCACGCCATACTGTATTTTTGTATTTTAAAAAGACTTAAAATACTTTCACAAGGGACCATTATATTTATTGGCATATTTTTTCTAGCCGTTCACCAGTACACTGACTTAGTTGATGCTCCTATCTATATTTGGTACAATTTTGTAATTTAGCCAAAGTACAAAGATATCCCCCTGGAACAACTTAGAGTTAAATGTCTTGCCCAAGGACACAACAACATTCGGGAATCGAACCAGCAACCTTCCAACTACAAGTCTGACTCCCGAACCACTGATGCCCATCGGACGCTGTTTCTCCTTCCAATCTCGTTCTGATTAGCAAAAAAGGGAGAATTACTTTGAGGCATGCATTTCCAAGTAAAAGTGCATAAAAAAAAGAATATTGTGGAAAAGTTATTCTTTCCATAATTTAATAAAAAAATGGGACAGCTTCATATATTCTAGATTCATTACAAACAAAGTGACATATTTCTAACCTTTTTTTGACGATTACAGCTTACAGCCAATAGAAATACAAAAATCCTGTATCTCAAAATACTTGTTTAAGGCTCCTTTTTGCATGAATTAGTGTGAATGAATGAATGCTAATATAAATAAAGCGGCTGCTGAAAACGGCTACCCAACACCTCCCGCTAAATGCGATATTTTCATTTATGGTAGCTGATAATGATAGTGACATGTTTTTTATTATAGTCGAAAATTTGGTAAAACTTCATTTCAATAGTCTGTAATGCATCTACAGATTGACTATTAATAACATGTATATGATCTAAGAATAATCTTAAACTTCATAACTTGTAGCCCTGCTCTGTTTTTAATAAATGTTTAGCAACGTTAAAGAGTTGGAAATAAAGTTGTTCAACGTCCATTGCCGATGCTTTTACTACAGACCGGAAATCAATTTACTCAGTTTCAACAATAGAACGTTCGCTGTGATAAAGGCCTATCCTCTCAAGGCAGTAATCCATGTTGCTTTGTCACATTTTCCAACCAACCTTTTCTCTTCCAGTCAACCCTCCATGAATATGCTTTGATACAGCACTCTGTGAACAGCCAGCCCTTCCAGCAATGACCTTCTGTGTCTTACCCTCCTTGTGGTGGTTGTCAATGAGTGTCTTCTGGACAACTGTCAAGTCAATAGTCTTTCCCATGATTGTAGTTGTGTGTACTGAATCAGACAGAGATTTAAAGGCTCAGGAAAACTTTGCAGGTGTTTTAGTTAATATGCTGATTAGAGATCTTCTCAGGTCCACATTTCTGTATTATAAATTCTTTATTCTAATATTTTGAAATACTGGATATTTTATTTCCATGAGCTGTAAGGTGTAATCATCAAGATTGAAAAACTGAAAAAACTTTAAATATGTCACTTTTTGAAAAAAATTACAGACAAAAATAAACTTTTCCATGATATTATAATTTTTTCAAATGCACTTGTATAGTACCCACAGTCTTGATCAATAGCTGATTTATTTTGGAACAGGTATCAGAGGCTGCATTTTTATGATATCATGTAGAATTCTCACAAAGTAATTTAGAGTATTTTTGAAATACAAATTACAAAACACTGAAGTATTTTAATACAAAAAACGAAGCCATTTTCATTTCGCCTATCAAATACAAATGACTAAATACTATTATGTATTTGAAATATGTATTTTAAACACATGTATCATAAATACTGCCCATCCCTGCTTCTTAAGCCCCCCCAAAAAGTGGATTGAGAGTAATGATGTGGCGTTTGCGAAAGGATCCGGTTCATTTGAACGGCTCTTTGTTATGAACGAAGGGAACCAAGTCGTACTTGGTGAGAGTCGTTCTTTTTATCGTTCTTCCTAAATTTCAATGCTTGACTGATCCACTGCCCTTTATAATGTCAGGTGAGTAGTGATGGTGACCATTCTGAAAAAGTCAGTCAATGAGAAACACTACAATACAGACGTGTTTACAACACATTAATCTCAAAGACAAGTCTGTTCAGAATCAACTACATATAGCAGGTCGACTGACTCGATTTCTTTTTCATACATTCCCATAGCGTCACAGTGCATTTCCCTGTTGAAGCCTGCTGTCCATGGACTTCAATGGGGCTGCTTTGAACAGTTTTTTTCAGTGCTTCGAAACTCGACGGTCATTGAACAAAAGCTGTGATTATGTCCCGCCCACAGACACTCAGCGTCTCTGGAGGTGAATGGAGGAGTGGGCTGACCTGGACTCCGGGCTTCTGTGTGATGATTGGAGGGTCTGTCGAAAGGCTGCATCTCCTTTTGATTGACAGTGATTTTGTACTATAAAAAGTCACTGAAGCTATTCGAGCTCAGTCCCATCGCGGACTTTGCAGGTGTAGTCGAAAGACAAACTCCTGCAACCTATTTCCTGGTATTTGCTTGGCAAATAACCCTCTTTGAAAGACCAGCAGCCGCCACTGCGAAGAATGTGTAGAATGGAGCATAGACTTTAATGTCTTAAAGCCGAGTTGTCTCTGCAGAGCAAAACTGACCATAATAAGAAAACATTCATTTTTATACAGAGAATGATGTCACAACAGAACTTGATACTGATTTTCTATTGGCCCAAACAGATAGCATTAGTTTAAATCTCACCAATGGCTGCAACCCTGGATTCAACATAACTAGTACGGGTTAATTGGCATGCTATGTTAATCCCTCCCCGAGTACCAATTGTCTTTGGTATCACTTCTTATTGAGACAAAAGGCATTAGACAAATATCTGGCTGTTGTTCTCCATTTGGTCATGCTGGCCTTGGTTTAAATTTGCATTTCGAAGACATCCTGTATTCTTGGTTAAAATTACACTGTCTGCCACATTTCTACCAAGGAGCAACTCTACATTTTACAGTGAAACAATTCTTCGTAGTTATACAAGTCATTGTCACAATCACAGAATAACTTGGTCTTCACTGCATCATTTTCACATGGTCCATAGCTCTTAGGGAATACCAACAATATAGAATAACATTTATAGAAACATAATTAACTCTTCTAGATATTTAATATATTTATTAAGTGATGATCCTGACTAAATGGGAATCATTGAACAGAGATTCTGTATTAAATATACAAGAACCTCGTTGCAAGGAGTGGGATTCTTCTCTTATCATGGCTACTATTTTGATGCATATTTCCAAAGCTACTTCTGCACCAGCTATATATATATATATATATATATATATATATATATATATATATATATATATATTTGTGTATATATGTCTTACTACATGGTTTATTGATTATTGTTCTTTTAATTACCATGACAAGGAAAATACTTCTACACTAGTTGATTTGTCCTAAAATCGATTTTGTATAACAGATCTATTTTTTTGTTGTGATAATACAATATTTTCTAATATACAGTACATAGCATAAATTCAAGGCAACATTATTACATTTCATGCAGAGGGTGACAAAGCAGAGTCACCTTGTGTACCATTTACAATGGAAATCATTGACATTAGGTCTGGCAATACAAGTAACTTAGTGCTGCTAAAACTAGTCTTCACATGCAAAATTAAAATTATATTGGTGTGATGTCTGTTTAAATCTGCTAAAAATCATACCCTATCATTATCCTAGCAATTATTTCACAGATAAAACAAGTACCCAATGCCTTCGGCGGTATAGAAATATGCCAACTCATTAAAAAAAAAGAATTATTTCATAGATAGGAAAAACAAGCATTCAATGATTTTCATACACAATTATGTTTATTTATAATTTAAAAAAAATGTAAGTAACAAGCTAGCTATGCTTTGTTTATGGTGCAAATTCATTGATAATTCCAGCTTCTACATTACTCAACGAGCAGTACAAATGTCTCTGCATCCTAAGTTTGCTGCCTGATCTGTGTTATCATTTATATTTTACACATTCACAACATCACTAGAGTTTACTTTTAAACACGTGTATAATTCAAGAATATCTGAATGTATTTCCACATAAACAGCATAAGTGGGGTAAACATGCTTACTGATGCCCTGTTTAATATGTTTAATGATTAATAAATGTTTTTAATTCTCTGTCTCCAAACCCAGGTCCCACTTATGCCAACCTTCGCGGTCGGATGTTAACAATGATGTATGGTGAGAGATTAACCATGCGCACAAACTGGATCTCCCCTTCCTCCACCACCTACCCACGTCCATTCACCTCCTTCACCTCCTACCCACGTCCATTCACCTCCTCCATCTCCTACCCACGTCCATTCACCTCCTCCACCTCCTACCCACGTCCATTCACCTCCTCCACCTCCTACCCACGTCCATCCACTTCGTCACCCTCCTCCACCACCTACCCACGTCCATTCACCCCCTCCACCTCCTACCCACGTCCATTCACCTCCTCCACCTCCTACCCACGTCCATTCACGTCCTCCACCTCCTACCAACCTCCATCCACCTCTTCACCCTCCTCCACCTCCTACCGACCTCCATCCACCTCTTCACCCTCCTCCACCTCCTACCCATATCCATCCACTTCTTCATTCACCACCACCACCTCCCGTCCCACCACCTATCCCTACACCACCTATCCTTACACTACCTCTTATCCCTCTGCCTCTGACTTGACTGTATGCCTGCGTTACATGTCTGACCAGCAGAACAGCTTTACTCTCTTCAGCCTCACTCAGGGTTCCTACTGGAACTTAATAATGGACAGGAACTATGGGGTGGACCGTCTCAGTCTCTATTCGTCCTTTCAGCCGTTCTACTCGTATACACCAGTGTCATCAGTCAAAGGGATACGCCCCTGGACCAGCCTGTGCGTTACCTGGGAGAGGATGACTGGTGTGGCCCAGGTGTGGAGGGGTGGGTCTGTCAGCATCAGAAAGAGGCTGATTGGTCAGGTAAGCATTTACACAGGCAGACCGTTTCTAAAAATCTTTTCAGCAAACTTATATACTTTTTAAAGCCTTAAATTCTCTACTCTGAAGGTTAAGCCAAAAAGCTTTTGATTTTTTTTATTTTCCCCATTTTCCTCCCTTCCCAATTCCCACTAACCCGGCAGCTCCGCAACTCCTTGTAAAGATCTGTCGGATGGCGAGGGGCGCACACATGGTTCATCCAACCACGTCGCCCAGCCACCAATTCTTTTCGCACTGCTCATCCAAAAAAAATGCGCTATATAAATGCAGTCCATTTAGTCCATTTTAGTACTTACTATATTAAAAGCGCAGAATAAGATCCTATCTATTTCATAGAGCCCCCAGTGGTGTCTGTTCTGGGAAAACACTGAAGGACCTGGCAGGTGAGATGTTATCTATAGTAAATAAACAACACTGTACATCTGCTTTTCATTGACATTGTTCGGCACAGTAATGTCTTTCGCAGATTTGCTGTCTGACAGATTTTCCCTTAAGGCAGGACATATATTTGCATAGCTGTATATACCTCTCCTGGCCAAGTATGTTATAGTATATCTGTCCCTCTCAGCTTCAGCCGCTCCCTGAGATGTTCTGTTTAGAAAGTGTGATCGAGGGAAGCATAAATGTGTATCACCTCTCTTCCTAATGGCACTGTAGTTATTGCGAATCATATTTGGAATATGTGGCCTTGAACTCCAGCCTCAGGATGGCAATATCTCAAGAGAAATATGAGCCTGCTTATAGGGGCTTCCCATTTATCGATTTTGTGCTTGGCTTGGTTGTTAGTCACATACTGCTTTTGTTTACACTCATTCCAAGATGGATGAATCCTGCAGCACCCAGAAGATTAGAAAGTATCCTCCTTTTTTTTCTCAGTGAAGTGTACCATGAACATGCCATCATGCAGCACTGCTCATGTAGTTTGTAGATTTTTTTTCTTAATGTATTTCTCATTTTGTATGGTAACTTCGTCACAGTATGTTTAATGTTAGGCAGAATATTAATGTCCTGGATGTGTGATGGGTTGACTGTAGCCATAGAAATGGAATGATTAGAAATGCCATTCCAATTCAAATCAATGTAGCAGAATTGTCAGTGAACTAACCAAACGACTATACAGTTTCTATTGATTCCATTTCTTCGACTCTAGCATTGCAGCATCATCCTCTGAGCAAGAGTATGATGAGTTACAAGCCAAACAGTCACAACTATCAAAATAGCAGTTACACAATGAATCTAATTCATCTTATGAATGAACCTATACAAGATGCATTGTTATTTCAAATGAAACTACAAAGTACACACTATTTTTAAAAATATATCACATAATTTAAGAATAGATACTAAAATTTGTGTAAATACTCACAAACAATTTTTGAAAACTTTTTACGATACCCCTCAATATTAATCTAAATAACTGAAAGACCAATAATTTGAAACCATGTTTTACTGCTCTTTAAAAAAATATTTTCATGTATTGTAATCATATGCTAAATTGGTTTTGAAATGTGTGTGTGTAGGTCGTCGCTGGGCCTCCTGTCTTGAGCATGTACAGTTTTGAAGGTCAGGTAACCGATGTAGAGGTGTGGGACCATGTGCTCTCCCAAACAACGATAATGGACTACATGTCTGGGTACGTCTATAACTCTGGAAACTTGCTGACCTGGTCCAACGCCATCTACTCCACCACCGGCAACGTGCTCCTGGAGAGAAACGCCTATGTCTCTGACAATCAGCCAATCAGCGGATGGCACTCACCCCCACTACCAATGAAAAGAAAGTGTAAATGGAGGAAGAGAGAAATGGCAAAGGAGTGGAAGTTGAAATGGAGGAATAGTAAAAAGTCAGATCAGAGGAAGTTTAAGTGGTTGAAGACAAAGAGAGAGAAGTGAAGATCACAACGTTCTAGGGGGAATTAGCAGTTGTTAATCTCTTACTAATTACTAGATTAGGTTGGATTATCTACACTGAGCAGCTAGTTTATTATGTATACCAGATGCAATGGCATAATGTCAGTTGCTGCCAACTGGACAAAGGTACTGTAAAGCCTGAGGACAGTTCAGGCCAATAAATGCAACTGAAGCAGTGCTTATTCTTCGTAGTTAATAGGAGTAAATATCCAGGTGTCGTAGCCAGATTCCTCATCTTCAAGTGTTATTCATAATAGTATTTGGCCCACCTTTTACATGACACATTTTTTAACTGCCATTTTATGCCTAGTGACACAGCCACTCTGAAGCAATGGCCTGCTGATTTGATTCTGTGATTTTCTGTGTCTCCTAATGGTCTGTTTGTTAAACTACTTTAATGATCTGTGATGTAAATGACAACTGCATGATATAAAACTTGTTCAAAATAAGCACATAGCAAAACAAAATTTATTAGAAAACAGTCGTTTCTCTGGAGTTTGCTTGGAACCAGACATTTGGCCAGGTTAATACTAATTATTCAGGCTTTTTACATCATACATTTTACATCATAATTCACTGAGACATTTTATATTTGGGTCAAACAGAGGGTGGTCTGATCTTTATTTCTATTATGCATAGATTAGAAAATATATACAGTAGCAATTTATATTCATCTACAGACTTGGACTTTTTGTAGAAAATCAACATAGAGAATTTTAATTGATAGCTGATATTCATCTAATCAGGTCATACAATTTATATAAAAACCTTTAATCCCTTAGTATTAATAACATTAACAACACCAGAGAAAAAAATGGATCAAAAACATGTTCACCCTTTGAAGCTCTTCTTGGTAGTTTCAGTTCCATGCTAACACATTCATATGGTTTCTATCAGCATCAGACCAGGCACCGGCAGAAAGGATCTAGTATGTGAGAAAACCTGTTCAAATAGACAAAAAATAATTTACCACTTATTCAACTAATCATCAATACTGCGTCACCACTACAATAGCCAACTAGTAGTTACTTGTTTGTCAGTGGGAGAATGTCATATACAGTGTAATTTTTGTTTATAACTACAATTATCAGTGCATAAATAAAATTGCTCAAACAGGGCTATTGCTTTCCTATCACATGCAGCATTCTTGTGGGTGAACGCAAGACATTCCATACATAATACTGCCCTCGTGTGGCTCGAATAGGCACTGCAGATAACGATATCTGGGACGTTAGAAAGAATTGAGTTGACAGAGGCCTCAGAGGCACCTTTGCATGGTAGTAGAGGAGCAAGATTAATTAGGGTCTCATGCAATCCCATGTAAATCTGCCTGGTGGTGGCACTGTTATAAGCCTCCGAATTTGCCATTTTGCAAGGTCCCTATGCCCACCCCGGGCGACACAGATTCTTGCTAATTAGTAACTAGGAATATATCTTCACGGGACAGGAACATTTCTAACAGAAAATACCACGTGTGACTAAATAATATATGAATATATAATGAATATAATCTTACATAACACACCCAACTTGTTACACGCACCTAACTTGTTACACGTACCCAACTTGTTACACGCACCCAAATATTGTTTTAGCGTATGGTTTTGTACCTTGTTTCTCAAATGGGGGTATGTGTACCCCTAGGGGTACTTTGGAGTACTGCAGGGGGTACATTAAATTTTTGCAAAAATGCTAATAAAAAATTGGTCATGCATAATTTCTAAAATAATAATACTATAATAATGAATGAATTAAGTAATGGATTCTAAACATTTGAAATGTAGCATTTAAATGTTTTCATTTAAAAAAGGTTGTTGTTTACTGAATATATCACTGCCGGCGCTGTATTGTACCTCTTTATATAGACTTTTTTTCTACCAGAAATGTTTTGCGTTGGTCAGGGGGTAGTTGGCGCTTGTCGGGGGTACTTGGCTTAAAAAGGCAATTCAAAGGGGGTACTGTATTGAAAAAAGTTTGAGAAACACTGCCTTAGGACAACCACATCTACACAGTAATTACTGAAGTGAATATATATTTATTCTATTCACAACATGTAACGGCAGTTAAGAATAACGACAATCCTGAGCGATATGCCTGGCACATAATACCAAAACCATTATAAGCAAAGTATTCCAATAACACTAACCATAACCATAACGTGTGGCTCCCTAAAGAGAAAAACTCAACCAAACAGCATGTAACATTGATGCCTAATGGCCAAATTAAACTACTCATACTGTACATAATTATCCCTAATTGCCGTACTATGATGATGCTGGTAACCAGGGCAGCTGACAGGAGGGGACAACCGGGAATGTTGTCCCAGGCCCAGTCCTGAGGGGGGGGCCCAAATTTTGTTTTTGCACAGTCTTTTTTTTTTAGCGGGGGGCCCTAAATGTGGAGTTTATTCCGGGCCCACAGATTCCTGTCGGTGGCCCTGTTGGTAACTCCAAACTTGTACCTCCAACAAATTATGTATTGGGGTGCAGATGGCTCAGTGGGTAGGGAGTCAGACTTGTAGTCAGACCTGTAGTCAGAAGGTTGCCAGGTCAATTCCCGACTGAGCCAAATGTCATTGTCTCCTTGGGCAAGACAATTTACCCTAATTGCTCCCAGGTCGTTGCTGTAAATAAGAAGTTGTTCTTAGTCAACTTACCTGGTTAAATAAAGGTTAAATAAAAAAAATGAAAATATTACACTATACAATCCATGAAATACTATCTCCGAAGCTATTATGCAAATTATATTTTATATTTTACACTGATTTTCCTAAATAGTCAATGCAAATGACAATCAACATCATTTTCAATTCACCAACCATTAGTGTATAAGTCGAATTTCATTGAACAAACCACCCAATGAAAACAGTAATTTGGTTAGTTTTAAAACATTTTATAGGTTGTAAAGCACTGAAAATGGTAATTTGTTGAATTTGCTGAATTAGGAGTTCATATTCCAAAAAAAATAAATATATATTATATATTAATAAATATACTGAAATCAAAAGCTATTTCAATCAAACACATTTTAACAGGGCAAGTTAGATGTTAACATAAAACCCCTTCTGTGATATCGCCTTCACAATTCTTCCATCCATTGAACTTGTGAGTTTATGGAGAGTTTCTGCTTTAATTTCTTTGCAGGATGTCAAAATAGCCTCCCAGAACTTCAGGTTTGAAGTGAACTGCCTCCCACCCTCATAGATCTTTTGCTTGAGGATGCTCCAAAGGTTCTCAATAGGGTTGAGGTCAGGGGAGAATGGGGGCCACAACATGGGTTTTTCTCCTTTTATGCCCATAGAACCCAATGACACAGAGGCATTCTTTACAGCATGAGATGGTGCATTGTCATGCATAAAGAGAATTTTGCAACAGAAGGTAAGGATCTTCTTTTACTACCATGGAAGAAAGTGGTCAGTCAGAGACTCTGTATACTTAGTTGAAGTCATTTTCACAGCTTCAGAGACCCTAAAGGGGCCTATCAGCTCTCCTCATGATTCCGGCCCAAAACCTGACTCTGCCACCTCCTTGCTGATGTCACAGCCTTATTGGGACATGGTGGCCATCCACCAACCATCCACTACTCCATCTATCTGGACCATCCAGGGTTGCATGACACTCATCAGTAAACAATTCTCTTTGAAAATTAGTCTTCATGTATTTCTGGGCACACTGCAACTGTTTCTGCTTGTGAGCATTGGTTAATAGTGGCCGAATTGTAGGTTTATGCACAACTGCAAGCCTCTGGAGGATTATACAACTTGAGGTTCACGGGACTCCAGAGGCACCAGCAGCTTCAAATACCTGTTTGCTGCTTTGTAATGGCATTTTAGAAGCTGCTCTCTTACTCCGATAAATTTGTCTGGCAGTAACCTTCCTCATTATGTCTTTATCTGCACAAACCCGTCTTTGCTCTGAATCAGCCACGAATCTCTTCATAATACGATGATCACGCTTTCGTGATATATCTAATGTATATCTTGTCCAAGGCATTGCACTATTGATGCTTTTCCGTAGCAGAGAGATCCTTTTACTTTCCCATATTGCTTGAAACCTGTGGCCTGCTTAATGTGGAACATCGTTCTTAAGTAGTTTTCCTTTATTTGGGCTCACTTGGCAAATTAATTATCACAAGTGTCTGAGATTTATTTCAGTGACCCAAAGAGCCCGGAGCCACAATACCATCCATGAGTTTGATTGAAAAACTAAATATTTATTGTTTATGACACTTAATTCCAATTTACATAAAAATTTGGAATGCGGTGTAATAGCAACGTAGTCAGATCAGTAGATAGATCCACAAACAGCCGAGCCCTGTATATTTTCAATAATACAATATTGCAACCCATCACCACAACATCAAGACTACGTTCAACAGAACAAAGACACTCCGCCATCCACCCGAACATATTAGAATTGACAACCATAGTTAACATGCACAGACTGACATAACGCCCGCGCCAGATTGACAACACCTCATGCTCGTCAGAGTCGACTCATACATCGATCACAGTGACTAGAGGCAGCACAGATGCAGAAGTAGCGTGGCATAGACAGCCCAGGAGACATTCTAGCAGATGGCTCAGTTGTGACGTAAAACAGTAGCGTGCCGCGTGTTTGCTGATGTCAATGATGACCCGAAGATCATCAGACCTGTCTCGCTTTAGACACCGTAGACAGCCAGACACAAAAATCAAAGAACAAATCGATATCAATAAGTAAAATGACACCAGGACGTCATACACCATTTTATCCATTGTTGAACTTCTCAGTGTTAATGCAAACCTGACTTACCCATCATAAGAACTGATAGTGAGAACATTAGTTATAATGAGCCAAAATGTTTAAGAAAGTCTATGTGACCTACCAGAGGACCTTCGCCTTCTACCAGAGGACCTTCGCCTTCTACCAGAGGACCTCCGCCTCCTACCAGAGGACCTCCGCCTCCTACCAGAGGACCTCCGCCTCCTACCATTGGCCACCTTAAATACCTTTTCTCATGATCGGATGCACCTGTCTATGAAGTTCAAGGATGAATAAGCTCATCAAACCAATTGTGTGTTCCAATTAATCAGTGCTAGGTAGTTACAGATATTCAAATCAAGAAAATTACAAGCGTGCCCAAATTTATGCACCGGTCTAATTTCTTTTAAATGCATATAGCACATTTTCTGTTAATCCTCATTTCACTACCAAAATATGACTGTGTGTTCTTTTCAGTTATTTGATAGATCAAAATGAAATGCTGATCTAAACACCAAATTATTTATGAATGAAAATCATGGAAGTTGTCAGGGGTGCCTAAATACAACTGTAATTATGTTCTAAATCCTGAACCGATCAATACAAGTTAAACCATTTCCAGGCCAACCATAAAGTGGTGATATTGAGTCTGGCAACATGTGCAAGGTCACCACCGAGCTACAAATTCTTTTTGCACTGTTCACCTAACACGGAAGCCTTTAGTTGGATCATGCACGCAGGGCTGCCGACAGGAATCTGTGGGCCAGGGACAAAACTCCACATTTAAGGCCCCCCCGCTAAAAAAAATGACTGTGCAAAAACAATTTGGGGCCCCCCTCAGGACTGGGCCCGGGACAACATTCCCAGTTGTCCCCCCCGTCAGCTGCCCTGCATGCACAGGTTGATTAGGTTCACAAACTATACTTCCACAATTGAATTTACAGGTGCCCGATCTGAACACAAGGAGTCACTGGAGAGGAATGTGGCAGGAAAGATAATCTGATTCATCTAACCAAAAATCCCAGACAGCGCTATGCCAATTTGCGCTGCCTCATGCAGGAGACTCAGGGAAAGTCAGAGAACCCTTGGTCAGGCTCAAACCCATGACCATCGTGACAAACATTTTCCAGTTCCATGTGTTGGGAGTATTTTGTATTGCTAACTAGTAATGCTAGCTAACTAATAGTTTGTGGTATTACCAGCAACACATGCAGTATTCTCTCTTTTCACAGTATGCATTTCTGTGTATGCTGTATCCTTCAGCCACTGACCGTCGACACGCGCATTTGAATAAAAGAAGCAATTATTTTGTGGTGCTACTAAACATCAGAAATACTTTTAATATCACTGTGGTAGATTATGTGTATGCAAAAAATCAAAACCTTTACATGCGCATACTTTTCATGAAGTATTAACAGCAAATGAGCGCTGTTTTAACAAGAGAATTCAGACCATTTTTGACACAAGCTACTGCTAATAAATGCCATTACTCTTCTCCTGAATCATACATCAGATTTACTCGCCAGTAAATGTCCCAACTCTAGGCCATACTTCTGAACAGAGTCGATAAAAACTAGTTGAGAAGTAAAACATTTCTTATGACTTCACAAATGTAGCACTTTACGCTAACAACCCCTAAAAAAATCCATAGGTTTCCACATAGGTTAAGTGCCTCCCTTTATGGTGCTAAAAAATAAGAGATACTGTACATTGCAAGATTGCGGAACAATGACATCAGTAAAAAGATGGTTCATGTAAGTACATTAGACAATATAAAGTAGGTGATACAATGAAGTAACAAACTGCTATGCTGTCTTCATCATTAAAACATCAAAACATATACTTGCAGTGTCCTTACCACAGCATTTTCCATTGCCATTGTTTTTGTCTATGGCCTAAGAGAGTGGACAGTCGAGTCGGAAGTCTGTATGAGCATACACATACAGACACATATGTGCCCTTCCAGACTATTTCACTGCCATGTTAACACTTCATGGCCATGTCTGTAAGGTTTTTGACAGTGGACTTTTGAGTCAGAGGTCTTTATAACTATACAAACATAGACATAAATGCCCACTAGCAGTAGACTTAATTTTTTCCAGAGCAGTATATCAAATAGAAATGCTTTGAACAAGAGTATAATTTGTATTTACCAGACATGTCAGAGGCATTTCTGTTCTGATCACAGGACACGACGGTGTCAAAACTCTCATGACACCTACCTGGTAATGTGGAAAGAGGGCATGAATCAGCTACTGTAGCTTCTTTTGTAACCAGAAACACTTGTTCAAGAGGACAATAAGGCAGAATGTAAACTAGATTTGATCCTTGTTGAAATGAAGAGCGAGTTGGATGCAAGTTGCAGTGTGCAAGAACACTTCAATTGTGAATGCAGGCATGGTGGTGAGAAAAACATGCCTTTATCCACAAGTTAAGGTTAGAGGTTTTTTCCATCACATGTGATTTGAACAGTAGGTATCTGATCTGAGATCTGAGGTATCTGTATCTGGCAATACATTTTCAGTTCAGTAAATTACATTCACTGGTGGAAAGACAGTCCTAAACGCAGCCACAAGTGTGCAGTTAAACTGAAATGGCACCTATTTCCTGTTTACTGCAAAACTTCTGGCAGTTGTGGGCTGTCCTGAAGTCGTGCAGCACGTACAGGGACCAGCCTGCTGGTGGCCACTTTGCGAGTGTTTATAGTGCATAGTCCTTTAGCAGCTGGCCAGCGATCACCAGCCGCTGGATCTCACTGGTGCCCTCGTAGATCTCTGTGATCCTGGCGTCCCGGTAGTGTCTCTCTGCTGGCATGTCCGTCACATAGCCCATTCCTCCAAGAACTTGGATTGACTTTTAGTTCCACAGATAGCAGTGGGAAAAAAGATTTTAGTGAAAGGCTTATTGATTGCTACATGCCGGCTTTAGCTTTACAAAACAGCAAAGGATATTGCCGGATAAATAATGCATACCTGGTGGCCACAAAAGGTAGCGGCTTCAGATGCAGCAAGTTTGGCCATCGCTGCTTCCTGTGAGCAGTAGGAATAATAATGTTATCTAATGTACCGTAAATGTACCCCTCACCCAACTTTATGTTTGAGCTTGTGCATTTTCACACAAGGGAGAGGAGTGATTATTTACAATAGAATAAATATTGCACCACCTAAATGTGCAAATTAGAGGA
Source organism: Umbra pygmaea (assembly GCA_016801145.1). Taxonomy (NCBI): domain Eukaryota; kingdom Metazoa; phylum Chordata; class Actinopteri; order Esociformes; family Umbridae; genus Umbra; species Umbra pygmaea. The sequence continues at coordinate 27,999 of JACXGM010002908.1, read as the reverse complement.
CCTACAAATGGTACCGCTGCCAAAGGTATATTTAACTTGTATTGACTTAGGGGGTTAATACTTTAAAGTATTTATTGTTCTGTTATTTCTTGATAGAAAAAATATATTTTACTTTGAAATATTGTGTTGAGACTGTTGAGACTTTTGAGAAAAACAAATCAATTTCAATGAAACTCAACAAAATGTTTGTGTAACCTGGGTAAGTACGTCTGCAGTCCACAATACAAGCCACTCACATATTTCAACACATTACTTATCGAACATAAAACACCTGTAAATTAATGCTTAACTCACTAATGCTTTTATCTTGTATTATGTCAGGAGGGTTCATTTAATCTGAAATATGTTGTGGTTTTATTATTCAAAAATGGAAGTTGGAGGGCATCAATTAAGTCACTTGTGTTTCAAAATAGATGGGTTTATTAACCCCCTGGTCACATTTTGCTGGTCACCCTTGGATTACGTAAGGTGTGTGTGTACCTTGGTGAATGGTTTCTTGGCATCTTTTAACATTGCAGCCTTCCAGGTGAGGAGACGAGCGCTTTCAACAGCTACAGCCATGTCTGCAAGTTTAAACTAAATCACAAGATACACCTTCAATTTCATACGACAGACACAAAAACACCAACACACTGAAACACACATACTAGGGTTGTAACAGTACACGGGTACGTAACCATACCATACAGTATGGGGTGCTATTTGTGGGTTCGCACATGAACCCGAATACATAGAATAGCTAGCAATTTATAATTGAATATACTATTTTAAATGCTTCCTTAAGAAAAACAAGATTAATATGATTGTATTTATGAGCCTTTCCTTTCATCGTAATCAACATTGTAATTATTGTTAGCACTTTTCCAACATTGTTAATCACAAGAAATCTAGACCTACAATGACAACGTTGTGATGAATCATTAAGGGAAAATCCTCCACTTCATCTACGGACAAAACTAGACAAATATTGCAAAACGTCAATCTTGCTTGTGATTATTATTTATCTCAGATATGTACAGAATGTGATTAAGATAACATGATGCACACATTTAATGAAACATTTCCTCTACGTGTCTGGAAACAATTGTTTTGCTCATATGTTTTGCACCCTTGAAATAACTCAGTCAACTTTAGTGTCTTGGATCTCTTGCAACTTTATATCAGCCCTGGTTCACATATAAAACAATGAATAAAACATGTTTATTGTTCTAGACAACTCAGAGTCTCTGACAAATAAAAACAGAGATCTCTAACTGCATTCACTCATTTTAAAAGAGACAGTGCACAATTTTCCCAAATATACATCTCAATTAAAAAACACTGTTAATTACAGTCAATAAGGACTATAAAACATGCATTATATTAAATCTCTCTTTCCTTCAAACAAATTACTTGGCCTGGCAACATTAATATTTATGTATATTTTTTAGGGAACAACATATGGAAAGTAAAAAATGTAGCTAGGGCAATGCATGTGCAAACTGTACATGTTATAAAAGAGGTTTTTAAAAGTTAGGTTCAGTTGCGACTTCACAGTGTTACTTTGTACATTTCGTAATTTGGTTGCAGAGGCAGTTCTGGAAACAAAAACAACTGCCTCCTCACTATATTCAAGCAGCCCTATCAGCAGAATCTGATCAGAAGCTTGCAGATATACGCCCATCTTTTGCCATCAACTAAAAACGGACCTTTAATTAGTAAAAGTAGTAAAAAATAACTTTTTTCAATCAATTATTTCACTGTACCGCAATATGTACCGTACCGTGATCCTCAAACTGCAATGCGTACTGTTTCGTGGGTTAGGCATACTGTTACACCCCTAACACATACCTGTACAGCCTGCAGCTTGCCGATGGGAGCTCCGAAGGCGGTGCGTTTGTGAGCGTAGTCCGCAGCACAGTCGAGAGCAGCCTGAGCGATTCCCAGAGCCTGGGACGCTATCCCTACACGGCCACTGTCCAAAGTTTGCTGTGGCAGAAAAGGGCTGCGTGGTCAGTACACACACGGACCACAAAACCTACCCGAGGAACATACAAGGACCAGAAAACATGGACATAACCAACAGCACACCCCAGGAATATACCATTGCTATCTTGAAGCCAGCCCCAGGTGGCCCCAGCATGCTGCTCAAAGGTATCCTACAGTCCTCCAGGATGAGGTTGGCTGTGGAGGTGGCTCTGATGCCCAGCTTATCCTCTTTCTTCCCCAGGGACAAGCCTGGGTGAGGCATGGGCACCAGGAATGCACTGATACCCTACAGAGGTACGAAGGTCAGAGTCAGGAAGGAAGGTTTAAGTCTGACCGTTTAACAGAGACAATTCTGTATTGTCCGTTAACGAGATAAATTAATGAGGGGGACATTGTTGACTCCAACAACACGGTGTCCCCAACAACACGATGTCCCTAACCTTGTGTTTCCGTGACTTGTCAGTGGTAGCGAACACAACAGCAGCCGAGGCGTCCCAGCTGTTGGTGATCCAGGCTTTCGTCCCATTCAGGACCCACTCATCCCCCTCCTGTGTGGCTAACGTAGACGCTGCTCCTGCATCACTACCATTCCCTTCACAGGCATCGGATGAGAGAGACAAAATGAAGAACCCAGAGGTCGCATTAATGAAGGATTGTGCATTTATTTTTAGGCAGAAAAATAAAATAAAAACGGAAAAAGTATTGTCTTGGTGTATTGGCCATGAGATTCCGTTTAAATTTGTAATTTCTAACTTTTTATTGTTAACAGAGTTAACCAAAACGTCTGATCTGACAAATCAAACATGCTCTCCCCTCTTCATTTCTGCACAGTGCGTGGTGTGTGGCGGAGAAAGTTACTAAAACCAGTCCTTCTCATGTCTATCAGTGGGGAAAACTGAATAATCAATTGGCTGATTCAGCTATCAGAAAAGACACATGCGGGTTGAACACTTCGCTATGGTTTTAAATCTACAGTACGTTGTTGAATTTGCATAGAATGCGTCTATGTTAGGAGCTAAATGCATATTATTACTTGAAATTGTAAATTAATTGTTTTTTCACAACATCATCACATGACAAATGTAGGATAAATGCCATTTGCACAAATTCCTGTTAACCCTTTAGTCCCCAATATAATTGTAGAAAGTGGCTGTTTTCTTCACACATCTCGAAGGAACAGATATAGCACAAAAACTACAAATCATTTACAATTACAAGTTTACTTTGTTTTAAAGAGCACAATCTCCTCTAATGACACCAAAATTGTCATTGAGACTAGCGCAATGTTTACCTCTCATTTCTTTCAATACTCCCCATCAAAAACACCCTGGAAATCCAGAGTTCTCGCAAGAGCACAAGTTGTATTTCCTCAGCAAGTTACTCTGGCACCAAGTAATTCTGCTCATTAACTATGCCCTTGTAGCTGAGCTGCACCAATCACATTGGTGTATCTGATATCGGTGGGCCAGAGGCGTGTTAAACAGATGACGACAGCACTGCGACCTCGAAGTCATTAGTAAACAATGTAAGATCGCTACGGATGAACACCAGTTGTTTAAAACTGCTTTGTCCACTACAATGACCGAGTTAGACTTGGCTTTTTGTCTAAAAGAGGAACAGAAGACGGCGCTCGAATCGTTTTTTTTTTAAAAAGGACGTTTTTGCCGTTTTGCCGACCTGATATGGCAAGAGTTTTATCTACCAGTTAGCTCCACCATAGGGGCTTAGCGAAAAACCACTGGTGATAGGTCGTAGTGTTATCCAATTGCGTATAGTGAGATTTTCAAATGCATGCTTGCCCCTCCTCCTGATTTGGGTCTGGATTTTTCCAGGCTACATCAAAAACGGTCAATACAAAAGAAACTATAATAATACACCTCTCAACCAAAACGTCCTAATATATGATATTTATACATATTATACCAGCATAAATGTACATATAGACTATTCTTCCCTCCAACCTTCACATATCTATCCCTCCAATCAACTTTCTCCTTGTCCTCTACCACTGAGCCCTACATCTCATCACAAGTGAGGCTGGGAAAGTGATGAAATTATGATACAGAATTATCAGAATCTCTTGCTTACAGTTACATGTCTCCTTTTAAAAAACATCACCTTTCACACACAACACTGGCTATGCAACAAAAAACTGCACCTTTTTTCAGAAGGAGATAATATAAATCATAAATAAGGCAATCTTGACAACGGATGGGCTCGTCTGTAACAACCTAGTGATCATGCCAGATTAATACACCGTCACATTTTCAAAGCAGGGTTGCAATTCGTCCATCTGACAGATATTAACACTTTCAAAATATCAGACATCAACAACAAACACTACACATACAAGCAATGTTTACTTATGTTACTCACCTCGAAATCATTACGGCTTTCGATGAGCAAGGCCATTTTCAAATCTATATTCCCAGACAACATAGCTAGCTATAAGTACTCTCTTCTAAAGTGAAAAGCTGTGGGCGCTTTCACTTTGTTATTGCAAGTAATGAAATTTAGAAAACTTAAAAAATCTAATGACATCATGTTCTTTTAATGGTTTCTAGTTAATAAAATCCATGTGAATACAATAATATATTATTTGCAAACATATTGTGTTCATTGTACAAATATTAACGTTACAAAACCAAGGCCGTTCGCAGCCGATACAGTAATTTAAAGAGGCCGTCGGCAGCCGTTATGGGGTCTAAAGGGTTAAAAGTTAAACAGCGAGGGTTGGTTGAGAGACCTAATGTAGCTGTAATGCATAATGTTCATTTAAATACCATTCCCCTTCACAGGCAGGGAGGACAGAGACAATATCAAAAACCGCTGTGTATGGTGTTTACGTATTTGTGTTGTACCTGGTTCACTCAAAGCAAAGCAGCCGACTTTCTCTCCGTTTGTGAAGGGAGTGATCCACTGTTCCTTCTGCTCCTGTGTTCCAAACTTCAATATGGGCCCAATGTACAAAGACTACACACAAACACCAACGTTAGTTCTGCTGGCAGGTACATGGAGCTACCCTGTAAAACACCCCGTGTCACGTACGTTGTTGACTGAGACCACACATCCTGTGCTGCCACAGCCTCTGCTGATCTCCTCCACAGCCAGGGCATAGGCCAGAGCGTCCAGCCCGGCCCCACCCAGCTCCTCTGGAACCTCTACGGCCATAACCCCCAGAGCACCCAGCTCACGGACCTACGCACACACACAGGTGTCAAGCCAATTCCAGAGGCCCAGGTATCTGTAGGTTTTTTAATTTAATTTAGGTAACTCATTCACTAGTCGTCTCCCCTCCGCTTATTGTCTAGGTCTTAACTAGTCACAAGTAGGTCTTACAAGGGTACGGGTCCTCACCCATTGTGTAGGAACTGTGCGTTTGGGCGTGTGTGTGTGTGTACCTGTTGTGCGGGGAACAGGTGTTCCTTGTCTAGTTTGCCAGCTATGGGAGCCAGCTCTTTGTCTGCATAGTCTCTGCAGGTCTGTCTCATCATCTGGTGCATCTCTGGTAGCTCAGCTAGCGACGACAAAGACCTGCAGCTGCCGACACACAGACGCAGGGCTGCAGGGCAGAAAGGCAGGAGATTTATGGCTGTAGGTCAGGGGTAGAAGATTAGATACAGCTGCAGAATGATTAGTTGGGGTCATTGGATTCACCTATATTGTAAAATAATTATACACTGCAATTTAATCCAGAGTAGGGTTGTTCTGATACCAACATTTTGACTTCATTACCGATACTTGCTTTGGTAACTCAGTATCGATACCAAAATGACTTTATTCCAGTGAAGGGTAATTTCTATACTAACAGATACAAATACAGTGTAGACAGTTGGATGCCTCAAACGTTTTGGCAACAGTTTGAGGAAGGCCCTTTCTTGTTCCAGCATGACTGTACCCTGCACAGAGCCCTGACCTCAACCCCATTGAACACCTTTGGGACGAACTGGACTGGCGATAAAGAGCCAGGCCTTCATGTCCAACATCAGTGCCGGACCTCGCAAATGAACTTTTCGCTGAATTGGCACAAATTCCCACAGACATACTCGAGCTTTCCCAGAAGTGCAGGTTGTTATAGCAGCAAATGTTTTAGAATGGGATGTTCAACAAGCTCCTATTAGTGTGATGGTCAGATGTCCACACACTTTTGGCTATATAGTGTACTTTTTGGTTTCCCCCCTCCCTCCAAACACCTCATCCTGCCAGGAAGATTTTGTTCAGCAAACAATGAATGAAGTATTGCTAGTGGCTCATTGTTTGGTTAGCAAAGATATATTGATAGCTCACTCCTGGCGTGATAACAGGAAACATTCTATTTGAGTTTGCTTAGTGGAGATTAGAAAGAAAGTTATAAGAATTTAAAAAAGAGTTTGCAAAAGTTAAGACCTAGTTAGATCCATACTATACATTGCTAGCTAGTTAGATATTGTGAAATGTTGATCAAGAACGTTAGGACACCCAGGAATTTACATGGGTTTATCTAGAAATTAAAACCTTCATTCACTTACGTGGCATTAAACTGATTAGAAATTATATTCAAAGCATGAAGGCCTGAGGCTACAATTTGCACACAAAATTGGTCAATAAAGTTTGAAAACATTGCCTGGTCTGATAAGCCTTGATTTCTGCTGCGACATTTAGATGGTTGTGTCAGAAATTGGCATAAACAACTTAAAAGCATGGATCCATCCTGCCTTGTATCATCTGTTCAGGCTGGTGGTGGTGGTGTAATGGTGTGGGGGATATTTTCTTGACACACTTTGGCCCCCTTAGTACCAAATGAGCATTGTTTAAATGTCAGAGTCTACCTGAGTATTGTTGCTGACCATGTCCATTCCTTTATGATGACAGTGTACTCATCTTCTAATGGCTACTTCCAGCAGGATAAATGCACAATGTCAAAAAGATCAGATCATTTAAAACTGGTTTCTTGAACATGACAATGAGTTCACTAAACTCAAATGTCCCCCACATTGATCAGACCTCTTTCCAATTGAGTACACTTGGGTTGTGGTGGAACGGGAGAGTCGCATCATGGATATGCAGCCAACATATCTGCAGTAACTGTGTAATGCAATAATGTCAATATGGACGACAGCCTCTAAGGAATGTTTTCAGCATCTTTTTGAGTATATACCACGAAGAATTAAGGCAGTTCTGAAGGCAAAAGCGAATCCAACCAATTACTAGCACGGTATACCTAATGAATTGGCCGGTGAGTGTATATTAGCGCTGTAATTTAATTAGAAAGTCATTATATTGGCAGGGCTGTGTCCAAGCAACTGCGTTCTGGTGACCAGGGTTCAAATCCTACTCAAGAAATTCTGGCTATAACCTTGGACTCTGGCCAGTTGTGGCGCAAACGACATAAGGCTTCAGTGTTTGACCGTAAATGATCGATCTTTGACCACTGAAGCGAGGCGTTGCCGACATGACAAAAAAACTACAATATGTGTAATCGTGAAAATAAAACACCTTTCTATCCGTCACTAATACGACTGTAATTAGGTGAAAGGTCAACTCCGTTCTCAGGTAGCAAAGACACCTTTGTCCAAAAAACGGTTGGCAGTGAGGACATTAAAACCACATACTATAGATATTACATAATACAGCCCAACCTGCGGTCAGTGCAGTGTAAAAGTGAATGACAGAAAATGGTTAAATAACAGCATGCTGTCCATTCCATATAGTAACCCAATTCAGATTCAAAAATACATTGGAGGGTTGAACGACTGAATGCATAATTGAAAGTAACGCACAACCAATAAGTCAATTGTTTTAGAAATTGTTATTTATGTAGCTAAAAGCAGACACTTGATATGCCACACTAGCTTTGTTATTTAGTTTGTCGATAGTTAGCATATCTAGCTAGTTCAATAACTACAATACACGTTTAGCTAGCTAGCCGAGTGGCTAACTTCTTATCCTAACCTGCAAGCACGTCAGCATTTGCTGTCCAACCCTTACTCATTATTTTTGGAAGGGCCAACAAAACAAGTACAATGTCAACTTCAATGTCAATAGATTGTCTATTAGTTCCATACAAACCTTTCCTAGCTTTGAAAAGTGCTGCCATGTTTAGTCTGACTCTGCCAATGACAGTGTAGAAAGAGGAGACACTGCTCTCTGAACGTCAGACGCGATCAACCACGTGATGGGACGAGTGACGTCACATGTTTGTATTTTGTTTTGATCAAAAAAATAAAAAATAAATGTAGCCGAAATTCCACGGATTTCCGGAGAACAAAATGGTTTGCATTAACATTTCTTTGTATTTTTAAACGTACACAGTCGTTAGTTTAATCTAGCACTAAACATAATTTTATCTGTACTGGTATTATCTGGTATGACCTATACAATCTATGGGTATAATTTAGCGCTCAACCTAAACCTAAATGGTAACCCCTAATCCTAAAAGTTACCTAAATTCCTACACTATGCCCAACTATAAATTCATAATTAAACGTTAAATTTAAACATTAAATTCTGAGGTGGACATCGCATTTTCCCTAGTAAGGACCTGACAAAAAACCTTTCACTATTTTCTGTCTTTCTGTGGCCATCAGGTCCTCACAAGTACATACATTTGAATCACAAGAAAAAAATGTTGAACTGATCCTTTAAAACACAAATTCAGGAGAGATTACGATGATATGAGAGAAAGAGGGTTATAGATCGATTGAAATGAGACATTGAAATAGATCGTATTCATTCAGACAGAAAGAAGGAAATAGAAAGTCAAAGTCATTAAGAGGGAAATAAGATAGTGAAGCACAAATGGTGTGGAAAAAAGGTTGTCACAGCCATGGCTATGAAAATAAAAGTAGTCCAAGTGAAAGGAGTTCATGTTTTTCAAAACAAGTTTATTTTTTGGCATCATATAAAGTCATTAAGTTTGCTCCGGTAGGTACGATGCTCTCATTCTACTCCTTTAGGATGGAGGGATGAGGGTGGGTGAGGAAAGGAAAGGAGGGATGGGGTTGGAAAAATAAAAAGCGCCGTTTGGGCGGGTTGAGTGAGGGAGGGATGGCTGCAGTTATACGTGCGTCCACCAGAGGTCGCTCACTTGCTGGCGGAGGTAAGGTTGAAGCAACCGCGCTGATGGAACTGCATGTCCCTGACGCGACGCATGGACTGGATCTGGGGCTGGAAGGCACAGAACTCGTTGTAATGCCTGTAGTCACCGCATTCGAATAGGTACTGGTAGCCTCTGTATCCAGGGTACTGGTAACCCACCCACCTGGAGAGGAGATGAGATAGGTCAAGAGTTTGGTTAAATTTAAATAGTTTTGTGGACATTAAACAAAAGTCAAACAATAGAGTTCTGTGTTTCCACTTACAGTAATAAATGTACACTTGTACTCAATAAACATAAGGTGACACTTCACACAAGGCTAAATGCTGCAGCACTAGGCCATACAGCTCTCCCTCTCTTATGAGCCATATGGCTCTGTAATGCTAATGTATTGCTACTCAAATCTCAAATATGGAGTTCTAATATTTGTTGTTTTCCACACTTGTTTTGTACAAGTGTGTTTTTGACAAGTGTTGTTTTATATTTAAACTCCAGGGATCCGCCATTATTGACAGTGACCCCCTTAGCAGTTAGATAAGTGCCTTTCTCAGAGGGGCAGAACTACAGTTCACCTTATTGGCTCTGGGATTTGAAGAAGCAACCCTTCAGGTTCTTGCTTCTGCTGCAGACAGGGACTTTAGGAAGTGTAAGGGTGAGTGTATGGTTGTGTGTGTGTGTGTGTGTGTTGACTCACACTCCGCCGGGAACCCTCACGCTGCCCACTCTGTCGGTGAAGCCGTGTGCCCAGAGGGTGGGCACATCATCCTCCTGGATCTCCATCTTGTTACCCTTGAAGTCGGAGAGCTCGAACAGACAGATCTTGTGCTCCGTGCTGTCCTGTGTTGGGAAGACAGGGGACAGAAGGGAGGAAAGCGTGTTCGGATGTTTTCACTTCCATTGTCATATCTGGACTGAGTGTGCATAGTTTGTGTGTGTGTGTGTGTGTGGATTCCTCACCATGCGAATGGGCCTGAGAGACATGAGGCAGTCACTACGGTAGGAGTTGCTCCAGGTATCCCAGCGAGGGTACTCTCCCTTCTCCAGGATGAACATCTCCCCACGGAAGTTAGTCTGCTCAAAGGCAACAAAGCTGGAGAGGGGGGGCCGTTGTTGACAGGGTGGGTACAGGGGGACAGAGGGGTTAGGAGACAGGTAAAGATGTGCCTGAAGAGCTTTGAAAAACATCAGAGTTTTTGGGGTCACGTGAATTTGTCATCCTGTGTTTTGGACTGGATTGTAGAGGCCATTGCTACATGTGTAACAGGTCCTAGCTGCTTCGGCGTGAACGAGTGTGCGTGTGTGTTTAAGCTGGTGTGTCCACTTACGGGCCACACTCGACGATGATACTACGCACTCTGTCCATGCCGCGGTCACACACGTTCATGCACTCATTCTGGATCTCCATCATTCTGCCCTGGAAGTTCTCCTGGTCAAACAGCATGATCTACAGCGGCGAGACGTTAGAGAACTGTGTCATTGGGAGAGGTCTTCCATCATCTGAACATCATATCCTATTTTTACCATTTTACACTTGATTTGGATTGATTTGGGTGTCTTTTACTTCTGCAGGTATGTATCTAGTTCTCAGACCACCTAGCAGGTCGGGTTGACACCCACAAATTAGTTTCTATGCACTAAACCCAGAGCCACTTGCACTGCAGTAAATGATGTGAGATCTCTCAGGTCGTCTTAAGACCCACTGATGACATACCCATTTTTCCAATTACATGAAACCTTGCAACGTATTTAATATTTATCATCCATTGTGAATTAACCATGCTCATGGAAAAGGCAAATAACTAGTGTTTGGTGCCCCCAAACAATGGGCGGATATCTCTCCTTTCTGCAGCTACAATTTGAATCCACTTTTGTGGACTGTGTGTATACTCTGTGTATACTGGACGTTTGCTGACTCACTCTGAAGTTGCCCATGCTGGGGTCTCCGGTCTTGGTGGCCTTGCTGGTGGCAGTGGGGGCAGGTGCTCCCTTGTCCTTAGCATCAGTGCCCTGGCTAGAAGCGGACTTAGCGGTCTGAGACATGGCGAGGGATCAGGAGGTTCTGATGAACACAGCGATGGTGAGAGAGACAGAGGAGGGAGAAAGAATGGAGAGAGGAGCGGTGGTGAAAAGGACAAGGGTTGTCAGAGAACACAAGGTGATTTAGGAAGAGAGAGGAAGGATGATGGCAGTGCAAGAGGAGGAGGAGAGTTTCACAGGATGAAGCACATGGAAAAATAAATAAAAAAGGTCAAAACAATCAGGTAAATGCATGTTGTCCATATGGAGTGATGTTTGTGTATATTTTACTATTTTATTTTAACTAACCAAGGCAGGACACAGGGGCTACTCAGTTCCAAAGGATGGATAGGAATTGCTAATGTGTAATTAACCATCCAGTGTGATAATCCAGCCTGGGACCTGGCTAATGCTGGACCTGGGTCTCTGTTTGGGGCTCTGCCCCACCCAAGGGTGACACAACCGGGCATTGCAGGCTGAGAGGAGTGGGCCCTTGTGTGCTGCTATGGATCGACTGCTGTTTTCAGAGCATGAGTGTCGGTGGGGTATGACCTTACCTGCGTGTACAGCTTGCTGTGTCGTGTGAGGAAGGCTGGCTCGTGCTGGCCCCTTAGTGCAGAGCCCTAGCTTTTATACCCTGGCAAGGGCTGAGCGTAGGGGCTTGGAGGACAATAGAAAACCCCAGCGTCATCACAGTTGGTCGGGACCAAACCCCCCTGGGTCATCGCATCACCCAGAACCCCCCACCACTCCCCTGCACTGCCTGTAAGCATTTTACTGTCAATGGAAAATGGTGACAATGGCACTTTCCCCTCTGTCAGTGCACTGGCTTGGCCTGTAAGCTATAGCAGCATATGGAGTGCAACAATGCATGGACCAAGAGGGCACAAGGAGGTAATCCTCTAACACACACACACACACACACACAACAACATACACACATATCTGTCCCTATTGTTACCCTATCAGGAAATTCATACTTTACCTGGTGTATTTAACTCATCACTTAAAAACAACTTGATGGACAAAAGCTTGTATAGAAACCTTTTTTCTATGCGCACAAGTAATTATCACTTTTAATCTTTGTAATTATCATTAATATTATTGTTACAAATGGAGCTGTGATCACGTTTTAACACACTACAGTCTGTCTGTCTGTCTGTCTGTCTGTCTGTCTGTCTGTCTGTCTGTCTGTCTGTCTGTCTGTCTGTCTGTCTGTCTGTCTCTCACCAACACGACACACACTCAGTATTTTGTTGTTTCCTTACATTATTAGGGAAGCTGACACACTCTCATTTACAGCAACATCTTGGTGATTATTTACAAATGGGAGGAGAGGAGCTCAATTAACCAGTTGAAAGCTGTTGTTGATGTTGATGTGTTGACACATTTTACATGGATGTAATGCTAATAAACAGCATGACAATGTTATAAAGTACATGAGAGAGGGGAAGAAATAGAAGAGAATATAGCCTGTAGAAGACGAAAAAGCCTTCTGATGTTCTTCTAAAAGCTATTCATTGCCCAAACAATTATAGTTCCATGTCAATGGTCATTAACCTTCTGGGGATAGCTGTCCCTATTTTTAAAATTCAGTGTATTTTTAATCCATTAAATGGTATCAAACATAAATATTTCTTTGATTCAAGTCTTAAGTGACAGGAAGGGGGCGGAGCTCCAGGCTCTGGTGCAGGGGACGGAGCCCCTGGTTGAGGCGATGGGGCGGAGCCTCAGACCCGGGTGCAGGGGCGGAGCCCCTAGTTGAGGCGAGGGGGGCAGAGCCCCGACTTCATATGCAAGAGGCGGAACCCCTGGTTGAGGCAAGGGGGTGGAGCCCCGGACTCGGGTGCAGGGGAAGGAGCACCTAGTTGAAGCGAGGGGGGCCGAGCACCGGACTCGGGTGCAGGGAAAGGAGCACTTGGTTGAGGCTAGAGTGGCAGAGTCCCAGACTTGTGTACAAGGCACACAGGACCTTTGCACCCAGACTTGCTCCTGCAGCCCTCTATAGCTCCCCTCAAGTCTCCCTGTCCGCCTGCGGTGGGATGTTGGTTTCCCCCTTTTAGCCCAGTAGCTCCCGTCCTCGGCCCCACCTAGCCTTCCCACCACCTGGTAGGGAAATCCAAAAAAGCTATACACATTTCCACCACCACATATTTCATAGGGTAGCGGGTATAGCCCCTAGACGGATGGAAACTGTTGAGAGCAGCCAGCATGATATTGTTCAGCTCATCATAGAAGGCGTCTTCATCTATCAGGTAGTAATAAGCTCCTGCCTCATCCCATGTCGGTCTGGTGCCGTACATTTTCCCTCGCTGTCTCCTTTGGTTAGGGTAGTTCATTCTGTAATTGTTGTAGTGTTGCAGGGAATAAAAAAGACAACTGCGAAGGGTTTTGCAAAATAAAGGTTGTTTAATTCCAAAATGAGCCTCAATGGGCAACTTATATTTCAACCTAACAACACACACTGACACAGACTGTGTGTAAAACAATGAACCACCAAAGGTAAAAGAAACCCAGGACTTTAGTAACTCACTAACTACTGTAATTGGCATCAACAGCAGGAGATTAACAGTGATATATTAGATAAACAAGGTCATGTAAGGAAAATGTCCAGGAAAACTGATATCAGTTTCTAAACACAAAAGGGAGTCTGGCAAGTGTGCCTACCTAGTCTTATCAGGAGGGGGCGACCATGACAGATTAAGCTTGTTTTCCAGCAAATTTTTATAATAAAGGGTGCCTACCTAGGCTTACCAGGAGGGGGTGACTATGACAGATTAAGCTTGTTATCCAGCTAATTTTTATAATAAAGTGTGCCTACCTAGGCTTACCAGGAGGGGGTGACTATGACAGATTAAGCTTGTTATCCAGCTAATTTTTATAATAAAGTGTGCCTACCTAGGCTTACCAGGAGGGGGTGACCATGACAGATTAAGCTTGTTATCCAGCTAATTTTTATAATAAAGTGTGCCTACCTAGGCTTACCAGGAGGGGGTGACTATGACAGATTAAGCTTGTTATCCAGCTAATTTTTATAATAAAGTGTGCCTACCTAGGCTTACCAGGAGGGGGCGACCATGACAGATTAAGCTTGTTATCCAGCTAATTTTTATAATAAAGTGTGCCTACCTAGGCTTACCAGGAGGGGGTGACTATGACAGATTATGCTTGTTATCCAGCTAATTTTTATAATCAAGTCTGCTATATTAAGATTGGAAACCACCTACAGGAAGGTAGATCTCCAGAAAAAGGGCAGCCCTCTTCTAGACAGAAATCGAAATATTAAACAATACCCTTAAATCAATAATGTAGGAATTAATGTGGCTTTTTAAAAGTTTGCGTTTCAATACCCTGTATTGATTGGTTAATAGATTTTTTTCTTTGATAAGATAGGACAAAGACAGACACAAGACTCATGAATACTTTGCAATGAGGAGAGACAAAACACAATTAAAGTAGTGGTGTAAAACTGAAAGAATTCAAAATATTTACCAAATGCGAACGCTGGGGATGGTGATGTGATGGTATATGAGCGGCCTCGCATACGCGGTTCGGGAAGTGTGGGTGCCAGCAGTCTTAACCCTTTGGCTCCTGGAGTCTTCTGGTACCTTCTTGGCAGGGACAGCCATCAAAACTCTTTCCTTTCTACTGTCCAGAGCCCCAAGTTAGAGGTTATATTATCACTTATATGCACACACCAGCCTATGATGTGAAATCTCTGGACTCCACCATTCAGCCATACGATTCATCACTAGGAACAATTTTAGAACTCATCACTGTGTGTTGTTTAATAATGTGAGTTCCACCTCTCTGTTGATAAGAAGAGAGAGGTATTCACTTTTATTTGTTCATAAGTCAATTCTGCAAACATTTTCTTTTTATATTACCTCAATACCACACAGGAAATCTAATAATTACCAGATTCGCTCTCTGGACTTGTTGGCTCTGGAGGCCCGGCAGGCTTTAACAGAGCTAGGGAAGACTGCTTCAAGGTTAAATTCCCCTGCTTTATGGAATACCCTCCAGGCCTCCTTGAAAGTAGATATGTTCATCTCCACCAATTCAAATGTTTTGATTCATTGTATGTATCATTTTTGTTTTAATCCTGGGCACAGGGCTCAATGGGATTTCCCCATATAAATAATACAGACAACACCTGGGCAAAAACCAAACCTACAGCAACAATATGGTGGACAGTTAAGGTAAACTGGAGTTGTTTGGCCATAATGACAGACACCTATTTGGCCAAAACAAAGACCATCATACCACTTATAAGAATGGTAGCTCTGGTATTATGATTTTGGGTTTAATTGTCTGGCCAACTTGCCATTATTGACTCAACCACAAATTCCATATTTTACCAGAATATTCCTGAAGAGAATGTGAGGCCTTCTGTCAGAAAGCTGAACCCAACATGGATCTTGCAATAATAATAATTATTATTATTAAAAAATAATATTTTTTGCATTTGTAAAGCACTTGTCATTATAGTAGTAGTAAGTAGTAAGAACACAATTTAAAACACATAAGCAAAGCTACAGCAGAATGGCTGAATAAGTTAGACCGTTACAAGACCGTTTTCAACTACATACATTTGTATTTTTGCTGTTTGATTTTTGATGAATAAATTATTCCATGGTATAATCTGTCACTGCCATTTCTTAATCAGGTTACCTTTATGGGTCAATAGCATTGAAGTAAAGATTATATATCTCTTTGTCCAAATATGTGAAAAAAATCTTTCCAGTGTGTGTATTTAATTATTTACCATCCTGTTCCTCTAAGATGATAGCTATGGGGAAAGTCCACATAAATATCAACAGATAAATTGCTCAATGACATAGACCAACTTTTCATGGAGATCCAATCCTGCATCACTATATACAAAGTCTAGGAAATACATCTCTGTATGATTTATACTTTTTTAAAGTTTGGTAAATGTGGGTGGGATGAGGAATATGGATTGGAACTAGTACAGTAAAAAGAGAAGACAGACAAAGAACTTTCTGTCAGCCAACCTTACCTATACAGATGTTGATGGTCTCCAACAAATCAAGTCTGATCACATCATATAGGTTTATGTCAATTAAAGGTGGCTTTTTATGTTGACACTTTAAGATACTTTATTCATATATTAGTTAACTGTTTTCTAACTAGAGGATCTATTATTACCGAATTAATATCAGTGGTTCTCAAACCTCTCCTGGAGGACCCCCAGCCATGTCATATATTAGATGTATCCAAGATCTATTACACCTGAATCAAGTGTGAACTAATCATCAAACCCTTACCTCAGTGGTCTTCAAACCCTTCCACGGAGGGCCTAGTGTATGCAGGTTTTTGGTTTTACCTTGTACAAGGCTGATGGGGTAGCGCACTAATTGGTTAGGCTCTCCCCACAACTGGCATTCTAGGCCCTAATTATGCTCTAATTGAAGGGAAAGACCAAAAACCAGCATACACTAGGCCCTCCATGGAAGGGTTTGAGGACCACTGCCTTACCTCAAGGAGAGCTAGGGGTCCTCAATGAGAGGTTTAAGAACCACTGAGCTAGATAACGGTCTCTTCCTGATGGCCATAGCAGGCCCCTGAATCCGTTCCATGTTTTATGTCTGGTTTTGTGTTCCTGAAATTCACATTTCATAATTTCGCATCTACCTGTCGATTGTTGAGCTCACTGTCAAATGGACAGCTGGTTTCACTCATCATTAGTAGGTCTACATGTATTTAATGCCATGTGTTTTTTTGTTTCACTGTTGTTCATTGTCTCCATGTAGGTTAGTATGTATGTTGTGTTTTTATTCTACTAATATGCTTCACCCATCGTGGCTGTATTATTTTGACACTGTGTTTTCGGTAGTAAAACACAGTTTGTTTTATACGCAATTCCCTCGCATCTATTTCAATTACTCCCGCATATCGCACAAACCAATTCAGATGACTAGATGGATTAGATCAATAGATGATAAATTAGATAAATGAGATTAACACTGGCAATCAAAAGTGTGGGCTTACCCAGATGTTTTGATAGAAATTGATACCTTCATTCACCAATGTGGCATTATATTGATAAGAAATAATAATAAGTCAAAACATGATTGATTACAGATGAGCTAAAAGGCTTCATCATTAGGACACTGAAATAGTGAAACAGGCTGCTGAAAAAGTGCTGTTGTGTTTGAATATCAATTGTGAATCAGTCATTTCCAACAATGATAGAACTGTGCAACGTTTACATCTTGAATATATTCTTCTTAACTTAGTACCACCTTGCTGAATTAAGGTATGCATTTCAAAGGAAAAACATGAACATTTGTGGGTGATGCCAAACTTTTGAACACCAGTGTATATAAATAACAGCTAAAGGCAGACTGTTAAGAAAGGTTTGCTATGATTGTCCAGCTATTGACTACATTGTTGACAGAGTAGCACTACCCTCTCTCTCTTCACAGTGCAGAATTCACAACGCTGAAGGTGCATAGTTAGTGTGGCACTCATGGATGTTTGGGCTCACTCCTCTGACCTGCGGCTGCACAGTGACACTAATCAACCAGCTTCTTGTGGCGCAGTGGTTTGGACACTTGAGGAAGGGCTTGAGAGTTAACAGTGAATTTTAGCATCCAGAAAATTACAGCAACGCTGACAGAAGTGAGTGAGGGAGGCGTTTTTTAATTTGACAACAGAAGCAAGTACACCTTCCATTGACCAATAAACATTTTGCATTATTATTTTGTATTTACACACAATAATGTCCGGTAAGGACATTTTGTAACATACTATAATTCAACTATTATTACAAATGTATTACAGATGTTTTATATTACAGTGCAAAATTCTATAAAATGATTACTCCTCTCTCAGACATATAACCACTAATTACAGGCCTCATGGCAGTTATATTTTTTTGTGCAGCTGCTCATATGGGGATAATTATCCACTTCTCTTATGCAGGACAATGCCCGCATGTGTTTTGTGATGATGAGGCCATGTGTCGGATTATAAGGTAGTAGTACCCGCCAAAAAAGGATTTTTTTCTTCTGATATTTTTTATTATTTTAAATTACAGAGCAGTAGGAAGCATAGGCTAGGGAGAAAGGTGTGGAGGGGAGACAGTAGTGATGGGCAAATTAACCTTTATAGCTGTTCTTCTAGCAGCAGAATTTAATGCTGGCAGCACTAACTCAGATTTTCTCTTTCAAAATAAAAGCCACATAGTAATTTTACACATAGCAAATCATTCCAAAAATGGCTTTTATTTAGAAAAATAATATCCTGAGTGCTGCCAGCATATTTTGCTGCTAGAAGAACAGCAATGAAGCTTAATTTGCCCATCACTAGGAGACAGAAATGAAAGGGCAAAGACAGAGGCCAAGCCAGAACTCTATAATACATGTTTCACAAACCACATGCAGTATGGTAAATAATACATTGATTTTAACAATATTTTTATTGCTGCTCTTTATTTATTTGTATTATGTTATTTGCAGAGGCGTCATGCACCTATTTTTTTAAGGGGGCACAGAGTGCCCAACACACGCAAACATGTGTCCACAAATATAGATATTAAAGGGAAAATCGACCTAGCTCGAAAATCGGAGGGGGCACGTGCCCCCTCAGTTTCAATGGGCATGACGCCTCTGGTTATTTGGTACTGCCCTTAAGCATTATTTCACAGTTTATCAAGCGTAAAATGTAACCATTTCACCAAAGGCTCAGATGAACTCTCATAGTAATTATGATGAAAATTACATTTCAGTAAAATAAGAAACTTCACGTCTCACTAGGGATAAAAAAACAAACAAGAGGCCACTACAAAGAAAATGTATCACAATATAAATTAAATACAAATACACTGCAATTCAATAAGAAAGGTCTAAAAAAAATGTGAAAACTATTTTGTGAAGCAATTACAAAAATAGGCTTAAAGGCACAGACCAGTTGCAAATCTGACAAACACTTATTTCAAGGTAATTCTGTCCTCGCCCCAAAAGTCTTGCTTAGGTTTCACATGCAAAGCATGAACAAGATTGCTGATATTTACAAAAAGTGTCTGTAAATATTACAAACAACTTTAAGGGCCCTATTTTAATGATCTAAGCGCATGGTGTAAGTGCACTTTGGGCATGTCCAAATCCACTTTTGTTAGTTTGACGGTGGAAAAAAGGGTCTAAAAGCGTTACTAAGTGTCTTCATTAATTCATAGGTGTGTTTTGGGCATAACATGCAATGAACCAATCAGTGTCATCTCCCATTCCCTTTAAGAGCCAGGCACATTTGTACCTTGGCACATTGCTAATATGATGGTGAATTTGCACCATAATCTTTTTATTTGTAATCTTTTGCATGTTTGTGTGCTGCTGTGCTTCCCTGTGTGTATAACCAGCATAGTGTGCATGCGCTGTGCATAAGCCTAGGTGCATTTGACTAATTTGCTGTTAAAATAACAATGACATGCTGCGCTATGCGCAGTAAGTTGGACTCGTTTCAGGTGAAAGTTGGCCTCCGCCAGGCCTGCGCTTTGTCACCAATCCTGTTTGTATTGTTTATGGACAAGATATCAAGGCGTAGTCGGGGTGGTTATGGGTTGCAGTTCGGTGGGCTGAGGATCTCATTGCTGCTTTTTGCGGATGATGTGGTCCTGATGGCATCATCGGCCTGTGACCTTCAGCACTCACTGGATCAGTTCGCAGCAGAGTGTGAAGTGGTCGGGATGAGGATCAGCACCTCTATATCTGAGGCCATGGTTCTCAGCAGGAAACCGATGGAGTGCCTACTCCAGGTAGGGAATGAGTCCTTACCCCAAGTGAAGGAGTTCAAATACCTTGGGGTCTTGTTTGCGAGTGAGAGGAAAATGGATCGGGAGATTGGTCGAAGAATCGGTGCAGTGGAGGCGGTATTACACATACTTTAATCGCTCTGTTGTGACGAAAAGAGAGCTGAGCCAGAGGGCAAAGCTCTCAATCTACCGGTCAGTTTTCATTTCTACCCTCACCTATGGTCATGAAGGCTGGGTCATGACCAAAATAACGAGAACCAGGGTACAAGCGTCCGAAATGGGTTTCCTCAGGAGGGTGGCTGGCGTCTCCCTTAGAGATAATGTGAGAAGCTCAGTCATCCTTGAGGAGCTCAGACTAGAGCCGCTGCTCCTTTGCGTCGAAAGGAGCCAGTTGAGGTGGTTTGGGCATCTGGCAACGATGCCCACAGGGAGCCTCCCTGTGGAGGTGTTCCAGGCACGTCCAGCTGGGAGGAGGCCTCGGGGAAGACCCAAGACTAGGTGGCAGGATTATATCTCCAACCTGGCCTGGGAACGCATCGGGATCCCCCAGTCGGAGCTGGTTAATGTGGCTCAGGAAAAGGAAGTTTGGGGTCCCCTGCTGGAGCTACTACCCCTGCGACCCGACCCCGTATAAGCAGACGAAGAAGAATGGATGATTCGCTATTGACTTTAGACCAGGTTTTTGTTGGTCAATGGCGCGATCCCTTTCCGATGCCTCAAGATAGCAATACACCTAGAATTATCCTGAACACACTTCCCTGTAAGACCAGCACGGCCATTGGCACAAAGATGGGCGCAGGTCCATTTGCTATTTAAACGACGCGGGCGCTGGATGAGGAATTGACATCTGCGTTGGTCCTAAACTAGCAAAGACACTTGCGTTCGGGCTTTGCGCTGCGTTGCGCCGGGTGCAAGATAGGGCCCTAACTGTTAAAATATGTCTCATCTGAGAGATGAGTTTGACTGACTTGCTATTTGAAAAATCCATTAAGTCTGTGTCAGTTTTCAGATGTTGTTAAAACCTGGATATGCAAATAAATCTGCTCACCAGAATATTGTGCACAAAGCATTTGCGCTGAATTGAAATGTTGGCTGAAAAGGAAGTGCTAATCAACTATCAGGAAAACACATTTAATTTCCACTGCAACATAATCTCATGGGACAAACAGATCGGCCACTTCAAGGCCAGAAATATCAAAGTTTGAGCAGAATGATAATCTATTGACGTAAATCTGGTGCAGTGCTTTAACATCCAAGGGTGTAATAATACAGCTCCGGAAGAAATTAAGAGACCACTGCATTAGTGCCTCTGGTTTTACTATTGATAGGTACTGTATATGTTTAGGTCAAATAAAAATGTTTTGTTTTATTCCATAAACTACTGGCAAAATTTCTCCCAAATTCCAAATAAAAATATTGTCATTCAGAGTATTTATTTGCAGAAAATGACAACTGGTCAAAATAACAAAAAGATGCAGTATTGTCAGACCTCAAATAACGCAAAGAAAATATGTTCATATTAATTCTTAAACAACACAATAGTAAGGTGTTACCTTAGGAAGTATTCAGAAATCAATATTTTGTGGAATTTATTATTATATTTATTCTAATTGTATAATAATAATAATAATGGTCTTTCATTCATCTTGGCATGCTCTCCAACAGTCGTTCACATTGATGTTGGGTGACTTTATGCCACTCCTGGTGCAAACATGGGAGAACACTACAACTGGGCTCCAAACACAAACTATGTTATTTAATAGTTTAAAATTTGTTACATTTTTTTAATAAAAGATTTATTGACATTTACTATTTTAGTAATGGAGCAGGTGCTGTTCCCCAGAGGGATTTAAAATTAGGTAATTAACTTTTGTCAGTGAAATCCAACTAAGAGTTCCTTGATAAAGCTCCTGGAAAAATACTTTGAATCTCTGGTTCTTTCCTTGTCTCTCTCCATTTCCCTGTTCACTGTTTCTCCATTTGCTCCCTTGTACCTCTCTCTCTTTCTCTCTTACTCCCCCTCTTTTTTCTCTCCTTGCTCTTTCATCCTCTTTCTATGCCAGTAGACATCGCCACATTCCAGCACCACATGGCGCGTCCTGCTGCTGTATATAATGAGATGAGTATCGCTGCTCTGATCACACCACAGATTAGATATGAGTAATGACTTGAAGAATTAAGATACGTACCATTAACACTGTACTGTATGTTGTCTCTTTGTGGGGCTAAGAAAACTTAGTCATTGTCTATCTAAAATTCTTCGTGCCAAATTGAACTTTTTAGAAAATTGATGGTATGAGTTCAGTCAATGTTAACAATGACATTTAATGTTTCAGTGAGGATGACACCAAATACAAATGCAGTCTTATACCATTTACAGATAGATCCATTATATACGCTACTTAGTCAATCGTTTAGATGTAAATAGTGGGGGTTCAAAAATGCAAGTAGGGAGAACCAGGGTGAGACAGACAGTTCTTTCTCTACAAGTAAGATGAACCAGGGTGAGACAGATAGTTCTCTCTCTACAGGTAAGGTGAGGCAGGGTGAGACAGACAGTTCTCTCTCTACAGGTAAGGTGAGGCAGGGTGAGACAGACAGTTCTCTCTCTACAGGTAAGGTGAGGCCGGGTGAGACAGACAGTTCTCTCTCTACAGGTAAGGTGAGGCAGGGTGAGACAGACAGTTCTCTCTCTACAGGTAAGGTGAGGCCGGGTGAGACAGACAGTTCTCTCTCTACAGGTAAGGTGAGGCAGGGTGAGACAGACAGTTCTCTCTCTACAGGTAAGATGAATCAGAGTGAGACAGACAGTTCTCTCTCTACAGGTGAGGTGAATCAGGGTGAGACAGACAGTTCTCTCTCTACAGGTGAGGTGACCCAGGGTGAGACAGACAGTTCTCTCTCTACAGGTGAGGTGACCCAGGGTGAGACAGACAGTTCTCTCTCTTCAGGTGAGGTGACCCACGGTGAGACAGACAGTTCTCTCTCTACAGGTGAGGTGACCCAGGGTGAGACAGACAGTTCTTTCTCTACAGGTGAGTAAAGGAGCATGTTTGTCACCAGAAAAGGATAGATCATCCATTAGGATTCGGAGACGGGCTGCTGCTAGCTAGTTAACACACTCATAACAAAACATTAGATGAGACCGATATGATTACAAGGTGGGAAAGAAAATGATAGCAAGGAGGAGATGAGGGAGATAAAAAACATAGGCTAGGGTATGTGTTTAAGCATATATCCCTCCTCTTCACTTCTCCCGCTTTGACATGCTCTTTAAGTGCCCTGTCCATTCTCTACTAATTTCCCCATCCCTGTTCCCTGCCCTGGGTGATAATGTGGTGTCTGCACTTCTATAGATTAACCCTGCTTTTGTCGGCGGGACAAAGCAAGGCCCCTCCCCGCTGCTGAGCCGGGGCTTTCAGCGTGGCCCTTTGCCAGGGGAGGCTTTAAAAGGGTGGGGGCGCGTGAGTATTCTCATTCTCATTCATTCCAGGACAAGGCAAGGGCATCAAAGCAAGGTGAGTCCCTCTGTACCACCCAGAGAACCACAGCACCAGCTTCATCATCCACCCAGCAAGCCAGTCCGGCAGGCTAAACAGGCCAGAGTACCCAGGGTAGGGTAGCAGGCCCCATACTGACTCGGTCTGTCCCCCAATACCTCCCATTGCAGCCAGGCGGGGCCAGGGCCCACCTCTGGGCCCCAGAAACAGGAACCAGGAGCTGACATAAAATGGACAGAGAAAGAGGCCTTGGAGAGAAGAGGAAAAGGGAAACTAGAAAGATTGAAAGAGCAACACAGAAAAAGACAGGAAAACGACAGGAGTGTGAATAACCTGGATGTGGCTGCTGGCGTGGTGGACTTTCCTCATTCTAATTTGGGATCTGCTTTCTAACCAGCATCACACAATAGCCCTGCTATTCAAGCCAGTTGCTCTACAGCTGATGCTTTTGGCCTCACTGGGCCCTCATGGGCGTTTCAGTGCTGAAAACACATAGCTAAACCAAGCCTTTTAGCCCTGCATAAAGAGCTAAGCCTTTTTCATTCTACAAAACTGGAGATGTGGAAATATTTTTTGCACATAAAAGCAGGCCATTTA
Organism: Umbra pygmaea; assembly: GCA_016801145.1. Classification (NCBI taxonomy): domain Eukaryota; kingdom Metazoa; phylum Chordata; class Actinopteri; order Esociformes; family Umbridae; genus Umbra; species Umbra pygmaea. Next base: position 4,067 of record JACXGM010002908.1, on the reverse strand, counting down.
ATGTGGCACAGTAAGGCCAGGCATAGCATAGCGTAGCTGTGGTAAATGTTTACGTATGAATAGTTTATTACATATATAGTGAGTCCTGCTGCACTAACCTGACACTGTAAGCTATTTTGGAGTTTGAAACTCAATGTTGCTAAATTTTCCTCCTCCCCCAGGTATCTTGGATACTTCTCTTTTGTTTGTGTTTTAATCAATATAGGTTAAATAATAAGTATTTTTGTGTGTATACAACCATTGTTTCCTAACTTCGTTGTACATCTGTGGCAGGAAATATGTATATGTTTATGTGTTCATGGGGTGAGAGGTTTGTGTGCGTCTTTGAGAGAGGGAGAGGATGACAGTGTGAGGCAGATAATGTATGTATAATATGAGTATGAATGTGCGAAAAGGAAACTCAGCAGTCTAACTGACTTTGCGAGTGGTGCATTGCACTAATATAACATAACAGTCCTTGTAAAGTACAATTGTGTAAAACAAACGTGTTATCTGTCTTCTCTCATTCCAGACAAGAAAATGACTCACCATTGCACCAAGTTTTCTGGCCATTGGAAGGTATGTGGGACTGACACTATTGAGTGTGTGGATGACAGACGGCACAGTGCTCCACGCATTCTATAAAACCCCTCTTTTAAAACTTTAACAATACATTAAATGTCGTAGTAGGGAATGCCTTGAAAGCATTGTAGAGGAAATCTTGATTTCTTTCATCAAACCATGACAGATCATTGAAGAAAGACAAGGGAGGACTAGTATATTTTTAAAAGTTGTTGAGAATGACCAGCCTGCAAGACGAAGGAAGCTCTGTACCAGAGGGATGTGATACAAACAGGCTTCTAGGATCAGAATAACACCCTGGGATCAGGACACACTGTTTATCACAAAAGCACGTTCTATCATAACAACACACTTGAAACTAGACACGTTCTGTTCCAACTGAACAAACTACTGCTTACTTCAATTTAGACAAATCGCAGACCGCATCACACTAACATCGTCACACAGATTGGATCCATTGAATCTGGTTTCCAAATGAACATTTTAGCAACAACTCAAACTGACCCAGCTCTAAAGAACAATATTTAAAGACTCCAATAGCTCATACAAATGTCAGCTTTAAGCGATCCAGGTAAATACACCATGTAACGTAACTGACTCTCTCTCTCCCCTTAGATCATTGTCTTCGACGAGGAGTGCTTCCAGGGCCGTCGCCACGAATTCACCTCTGAGTGCTGCAATGTGATGGAGTTTGGTTTTGAGACCGTGCGCTCCCTCAGAGTTGAGAGTGGAGCGTGAGTACTTACACAAAGCCCCAGACACAGTCCTGCCGTAAGACCACAGAAAACTATTACTCAGAGATGACTTTTTTTTTCCTCGCTCTCCCTCTAGTTGGGTCGGCTATGAGCATGCATCCTATCAGGGCCAGCAGTTTGTTCTGGAACGAGGAGAGTACCCCCAGTGTGACGCCTTCGGTGGTAGCAACGCCTATCACATCGAGAGGCTGACTTCCTTCAGGCCCATTGCCTGCGCAGTGAGTAACCAAACTGTCACTTTCTTCTTCAACATTCCTATCTAACTCAATTTAAAAACATCACTCTCCTTCTTGGGTGACTAACTGCCACCCTCTTCATCTTCCATCCTCGCCCCTCCAGAACCACAGGGAGTGCCGTATGACCATCTATGAGCGTGAGAACTTCCTGGGTCGTAAGGGTGAGCTGAGCGATGACTACCCATCTCTTCAGGCCATGGGCTGGTGCAACAACGAGGTTGGCTCCTTCAGGGTCCAGTCTGGAGCGTAAGTATTCAGCCCCTAAACACAGTAAAACTTCTCTCTCTACTACACTTCCTCTGAAGATCACAGTCCAACCAACCCACTACCAACTGACTAAAATCTCTTTCTGGCTCTCAACAGTTTTGTGTGCTACCAGTACCCTGGTTACCGTGGCTACCAGTACATCATGGAGTGTGACCGTCACTGCGGAGAGTACAAGCACTTCAGGGAGTTTGGCTCCCACTGCCAGACCCCTCAGATCCAGTCCATCCGCCGCATTCAGCAGTAGTCTATCACCCTTGTCACCCCAAAACTTACCCCTACTGCTACCCAATGCTAAATAAACTGTCTTTCTAAAACCTCATTGACCTCCTGTCTATGCTTCTGCCTCTCTAAATGTATTTACAGTTTTTTCCAATTGCTAACACACAAAATGCACAATTTGGCTCATTGTGTAAAATACTCAACACACAAGAATTCTTTACACAACACTTGGAGATTAACATTGAACTGCCATTTCAAAACTGCCATTCTGCAATCAAAACTTAACACTCTGACTTCAAAAGGCCCTCTTCTGATCGATTGGGAACACACATGCACATGAACAATAAACAATCAAACAGACACAACACACTGGTCAACTTTACTCAAGACACATCTGTCATTTGTACTTTTTAATCCGTTTTAATTCCCGCAACCAAGCTTCAGTGATACATTGTACAGGTAGTAAAACAACTCCCATTACAAGTCAGGGATCACTCCATCGATTGGGGTATGGCACTTTTTATTTGCCATAAAAAAAAATAATAAGGAGGACAGGTGCTCATACCTGAATTATATATAGTGACTGATTGGTCTTCAGTTACAGGTTAAGTGTTTTACTGTGTGTGCGGGAGTGTTGCTAATGTCGTGTGTGTTTTAACAATTGAATGGACGTGCTGACTGCAGAGTGTTTCATCATTGGCCAATGTGTGTAACACATGCAGGATGTGTGTAGTGTTTTGCACCGTGTGTTACAGAATTGTTTACGGTGCCATGCCGACATTGTGTTTAGTCATTTGGTGCCTGAGTGTACCAAATGCATGCAAACGTTACAGTTTCGACGCTTTGGTATGAGCATTCATTTTTAGTGTTTTAGAAATCTGGAAAAAACTTCAAATCAGGGGCAAAAATCTGACATCAACTTCGGAAGGACCAATAACATTAAATTTGCTTATGGGCAATTTTTGAGGGGGACACAAAAGGTAGTGCTGTAACACATATCCTACATTGTAATATGACAAAACATATAGTTAGAGCATTGTTCCTTATCAGCCAGTATGCGTGCAGGTTTTCATCTTTACAAAAGCAATACCAATGGTACTGTATGTGTATTTTTGTAAATACAATGATGGAGTGAACTCATCTAAAAGAATCTACATTGAAAGCAATCACAAAGTTGAATACATCTTACTACCAGCAACCAAAACTACACAATTAATCACGACAGCATTACCGCTGACTTAAAAAAAATATTGTTTCAGTAACAAGTTTAAGGTAAGAGTGGGGTATCCATGGAATTGTCCAATTATGTCCCTATTTTACAAATCTAAAAAAGAGGGAACCTTTATTAATGTTTCTAAAGAAGACTCAGCAAACTTACCTGAGAATCCCTATCTCTGCCAGTCTGTCTGTCTGTCCTCAGCTCTGATGCCTGTGTGCTCTTTGTTGCCTGCCATAATGACATCATTATGAAACATTTTCATTAGCCTTTCAATTCTTTCAAATTAACATTTTACCTACTAGTATATCATATATTAGGATACTAGTGTTCTTACTTTGCATTTTGGTGTAATGAAAAACGATCTGATGTCTGTCTTTTTTCTGCCATATTTCTACCAGGCTGGCTGGCTGTACACACACACACACGCACGCACGCACGCACGCACACACGCACACACGCACACACACACACAGCTTCTATAATCTATTGCTTTCTATAATTCTATTATGGGCTTCGATCTACCAGGTAGATAGCAAGTCAGCTAGCATTTTAATGTGAAAAGGATTGCAGTGAAGGGTTGGCAGCTGTATGAGTTCACCATTTACACAAACCAGTGTTGCCATGTCCGCGGTTTTCTAGCCAAATTTGGCGATTTTTAAATCAATTTGGCGGTAGAAAATATATTGGTCGCGGGTTGCGGTTTTTTGGGCTATTTTTGAACAACCACAGCTGCAGCATTTTCCTTTAAATAAATAAATGTGACCAAGGCTGTATGTTGCGGCCTGTGGCAGGTGTGGGAGGAGCTACTGC